>JALDNG010000018.1:4700000-4878043 GCA_024349245.1 Neodontobutis hainanensis
CCATCCACATCCATTCACTTTTTCTCTCATTCTCAACAATCTCAACAAGATTTATTGCATTTTGTTATTGTTTTAAAGCCGAGTATAACCGAGTCAGTAGTGGAATATAATTAAGTAAAAATATTGTTACTGTACATAAGTACAGATGTTTTACTTTAAGTACTTTTGACTTTTACTCTAATACATTTTTTTTAAAGCAGACATCTGTACTTCCTTCTTCACTGTGACGTTTGTCTTTTGGGTTGTGTTCTCGCCCCTGCTCTAACTCTTAAACAGACAAATGAAGATGAACTTCACCTTAATAATGATTTAGTTAGATCTTCAGCCACCTAAGTCATAGAGGAGGCTCTGAACAGGCCAAAACCCAGTTTGGTGCTCCCTGTGTGGAGCCATGTGGAAGACATATGTACAGATCCTTTCCATCCAACCATGCATCATTAAGCAAGCATTATGAAGCACTGTGTGAGGATCACAAAAACTGAGTTCAGTCTGGAGTTTGTGCACTGTCAAACTGTAAGGCACAAGATTAGATTAGATTAGATTAGTTACTTTATTGATCCTAAAGAACATTTTAGGTAGAAAGGAATTGTGAAAAAAATCGGAAAAAGAATAGAAAGAAAGAATAAATAACTTACATTATTTCCGTTTTATTTATTATCTGAGTCTGAACGATGTTTTATTTTGAAAAATGACCCTCTGATGATTCCCTCCATTACATCCGTCTGTGACTCACTCTTGATGTTTGTCTCGGTCACGAAATGCGTTGCCGCTAAAATTAAACCCACGAGCTAACGTCAGCAAAATGAGTAAAAAACAAACGTCTTTGGAAAGTTTTTTCACAAAGGGAAAAAGACCCAGTGAGGAGACAGAAAAAGAGCATACGACTTCCAAGACAAAGTAAGCTTCATTTAACAGAGTTCTACTTAAAATATGGATTTATAGCGACAAGTGATTCCCGCACACGAAGCCCGTTCTGCAGAATACGCGGCGGCCGGCTCTAATGAGGCAATGAAGCCTTCAAAACTGTTTTGCCGCTTGGAGACCAAAAACCCTGCACTAAAAGACACGTTTATTAATATATTTAGGAAATATTATAGTTTTTATGCTGCTTGTATTTATCCGCCACATCTTAAAGGCCAGCCCGTGAAAATGTCTGACATTGAACCGGTCCATGACGCATAAAAGGTTGGGGACCACTGCTTTAGGAGAGCCTTTGCAGATTTTGTTTGTGGTCAGTAAGTCACCAAAAAAAAAAAAACATAACGATTCTCAAATCAGGACTCACACTGTCCTTTCATAGCTAACAACTATGAGCCCAGAGCAGCCTGAGCCCATCAGGTTTAGTTTAAGGTTAAACCCCTCCCTGTAGAGATAAAAACTCAGCTCTCTTTCCAGTTCATCTCAGAATTATCTTGAATTGAACAATATTTCAGTCATTAACCTGTATTTTACCTTCGGTTCCTGTTACAGAAGAGTTAGACTTGTTTTCTGACTCCTCTGCCTCTGTTCGGTCTCGGTGCTCCGGCTCCATCTTGACTCATGCTGAACAGAACAGAAGACAGAGGTATAAAGAAAATGGAATGGATATAACAGCTACATAAAGTAAAAGATTTATATTTAAGATCTTAAGATGCTTAATGTGACCAAAGACCTCTGCAGACCCATGTGACCAGAGGAAAAACAAAAGTGAAAGCACAGAACCATCTGAGACACTCTTGCATGTCTCAGATGGTTCTGTGCTTTCAGTGAAGAATATTCTCCTGTTTCTGAGAGAAATATGTAACTAAAGTCTATACGGGACATTTATTCATATTAACCCTTTGCCCAACTTTGTCTTGCTATGTCCTGTAGAAATAGGAAATGCAAAAAAAAAAAAAAAAGTACCAAGGCATTCTCACAAACATGTCTTTAAAAGAAAAACTAAATGAAGCCATATGTCTTTTTTGGAAATACAAACAAAAAAAAATAGTACTCATGCGTACTCACATTTACTTAACAGTTATTCAACATGTATTTATTTGTTCGCATTCAATTTTAAATGTACAATTTCAGAATGAAGCCAACTAATAAACAGGGTGGGTGATAGTAACAGCATGAAACTTGAACGAGCTGTTGTCACACAAGGTTGTAGCTGTTTGAACTTCCAGTCTGTAGGGATAAGAAGGCCGGTCCTCCACCCCTTCCTGTGAGGCCAGGGCTGTGGGAGAAAGTGTGATTATGGGAGAGGGGAGTGGGAGTGGACCGAGTCCTCTGGTTTTAGCCATGTTTCTGTAAGTGCTACAATTGAAAGACCAGAATGTTCTGTAATAAAATCAGCTTTGTCAGGTTTATAATTACTGGGTGCTTCTAGTCCTCTTCAGGTCATGTCAAATCTGATCATGTCATGTCCTTCATGCTTATCCAAAAATGAACATAGTTAGGGACTCCATTCTGCACCTGGAGCTTGTCCTGGGGAGTGAGTGAAAGATACACCTCCTACAGCCTTTACTGCATGAAATAAAATCTCCTGTATTGTTTACTTTTGCAGGCAAACTTCATCCTGTACCATTGTGACATGTTTTTACTTTTGCTTCATTCTTGCAAGAATTAAACCTGACCATTCATTTTAAATTATACTCTGTCTAATAGAATTCTTAGAACATTTGGTGCCGTGCCAATGTCCGCAGTTATTCATTCAGAGAGTGGACCTGCCTGACATGCACGGGTAAATCTGAAACAAAGCATTTCCTGTGAGTCCCAAAGCTGCGCAGTTTTAAGCAGTACGGGCCAGAACTCCACTCTGTGTGCGTGAAACACGGTGACGGTTTTGGGACTGAGATCTGAGAGACGAAGAGACAGAACAGAGGCTTCCGGCTGCAGAACTGGGCTATTGAAATTTAAATTCAGGTAATCAGCATTTTTTTTAGTGAACTAAAAAAACTTCTCGAAGTGGGCTTTAGGTAAGACCTACTTAAACCTGTTTACCGGCTGTATGTTATCTACTTAATACCTGGGGTATGGGAGGCAGACTAAACAGTGATACTAAACACTAAGATACCGTCCGCGGGACAAGGAAAAAGTATGTGTGTGGGTTATAGATCATTGTTAGAGATTTTAGTGAGAAAAGAGTAAAGTAAAGTCAGTAAAGTCTCTTCTGGATATGATTCATGTTCCTACAGGTGATGTTTATAAAACTAATGTGACAATAATAACTGGGGACCACTGGACAGTAGTAACTAGCTCAGGAGTGGGATTAACAAGAGATTAAAAAGAATAATCAATTGACAGCCATCATAATAACTGCCTTTATATATAAAAAACACAAATGTGTGATATAAAAGATATGCAGAAAGAAAGATATATTTTAACATATAACAAATGGTTTATTACACATATTTTTAATGATTATATTACTGTGAGGAAAAAAGCTAGCATAATGGTTCTTCCTGCATTTTAAACAAAGCTGCAGTAATAAAGTTTACTTAGTAATATTTAAAGCAACACAATGTAATGTTTAGCCACTAGGGGCGCAGATCCCTTTACAGACTGTCTGTGTTGTTTTTTTTCTAGAGGAGACTATCCAAAACCAGCAAGTTTGTAAACTTGAGGGAAACTGGTCCAGTGCTTCATGAGGTGTCCTTGTATTTACACAGATTTATAGTGACCACACACTCAGAAGAAGCAGGAAGTTTTTAATCTGATGTTTTTGTTTTTTCTCCTTCGAGGAAGTTTACTTAAAAATGAATGATAAATGCCTTCAAGATTTTCTTCATGTTTGTGAAAAGGACCAAAATAATAAAAGCTTTTTTTATGACTGACTTCATCTTACCTCTTAGGCATCGTATACACTGAGCTGATATGTTTAAGTCAGCTGTAGTCTGTTTACTTCTACTGTGTTTCTACCACTGGGGTTAAAGGTGACAGACGGTTAACGCTCCTGCCTCGCAGCAAGAAGGTTGTGAGTTCATTTATTCATTTCCCACTGCTTAGTCCCATTAGGGGTCGCAGGTGACTGGAGCCTGCAGAAAATTTGGGGCTGGTACATCCTGGCTGGTTAGGCGCAGACACTTCAGACAGACACTGACAGACAACCATTCACTCTCCCATTCATTCACTAAAAACACTTTAGAGTGACCTATAAACCTATATGTGCATGTCTTTGGACGATGGAAGGAAGCCGGAGTACAAGGAGAGGACCCACGGTAACACAGGAAGAACATGCAGACTTCTCACAGAAAGGCCAGAGTTGGCCGAAGATCAAGTGGTCACAACCTTCTTGCTGTGAGGCAGGAGTGCTAACCACTCTGCCAGATGCACACTGAGTCGCTCTGCAGTGAGGGAACAGTTAAATCCCCTGAAAGTTTAAGGATGAGACAAAGACTGAATTATTGTCTGGTTGGATGTAACTGTGTGTTGTATCAGAGAGAAGCTAAAGTAAATCTGAGCCCATGTTCATTTCCAAAAGCTTTAATTTATCAAACTGGTGACCCTCAGTCTGTGATAAATGACTCTTGTGAACCAAAGGATCATTGCAGTGACTTTGTTTTCTTGGTGATGTACTTGACAGGTTTTTATTATTTTTATTTTGTCAAAGGATTTTGTGCTGTAGTCATTTTCATATAACATATATAAAACAGAAAGATTAATTGGCTCAGAAAAATGCACCGACCACATGTGACTCAACAGAAAAACTGCAGTTTAGATGGATCTTTGACACAAGTCTCTTGAGGCTCATCAGAGCGTGTTAGAGCTATCAGTGCAGATGAATGAGGAAGTTCTAACAAATCTCATCTACATTATTATGAAATGGTAAGTGATGGTATATGATAACATTCATCAAACCTGACAGCTATAACATGAGACCAGAAAACACAAAAGAACTTGATTGTATCTACTGAATAACCACATTTCTCCACAAACTGACCTGATGACAGTCATGAGTCATCAGGCTCATGTTTGTGACTCAACCTGAGGTTAAGCCTCAGAGACTCGACTCAGACTTACTTTTTTATGGCTTGCACTTGGACTGTTTTTATTCTCAGACACCAGGACTCATGACTCGACTCAACATAACCAAGTCTCTGCTCACATGTGATTGTTTGGGCTTAGTTTAGTTTACTAAAAATCTAAAGTCAGAATGAAGCCAGGGATTTAGACATTTACAGCGAGAATGGAAGTAATAGTCTGTGCAAAAATAGATTGAAGCAATAAACAAGATGTAAAACAAACATTAGGCACTCTGCAAAAAGACCAACCGTTTTTATCATAAACAGCTGCTCACTGTACTCTAAACTATTGTGTGGATGGGTTTGAATGAATGAATAAATAAACAAGTGGGTAAGTTAGCCCAGTGGCTTTCAAAATGGGGGCCGCGGCCCACTGGGGGACCTCCAGGGGTCTCCAGGGGGGCCGCAGCAAGTTTAGAAGAAAAAAGCAAAAAAAATATATATATATATTATATATAAATATTTATATTATTATGAGTATTTTTATGAAATAGCATTATAATAATTTGTTGATATCTGAGCATTAAACTTTTAATGCTAATCTTTCTGATTGGCTGGGTACAACATCACGTTATCTGTCAGTGTTGCCTTGGTAACAACCGCCAGTGCTCAGTGTAACAGCTATTAATTTAACGTTAATAAGCTGGCTAGCTCTATGTCAAAACTTTATCAAAATGGATCAATTTTCAAAAAGGAAAAAAACAAGCCAACTATCGAAACCTCAGATAAAAAAAAAAATCAGAAAACAAACTCCTGGCCGAGTAAGACCCGTAGGTATGAGGCAACATACATAAAGTATGGATTTACCTGCGTCATCCAGAAAAATGGACACGAGTGCCCCAAATGCGTTCTTTGCTTCGAGATCCTCTCCAATGAATGCTTAAAAACCATCAAAACTTCAACGTCACCTGAACCAGAAGCATCCAGCAGAGGCCGAAAAACCAATAGACTTTTTTAAAAGAAAGGAAGAACATTTGAACAGGCAGTCAGCAACATTCGTGCGGCAAGTTACCGTTCCTGAGAGAGCATTAAGGGCATCATTTTTGGCCTCCTTTCACATTGCGCGAGCTAAGAAGCAGCACACAATTGGGGAAGATTTGATACTACCAGCTACCAAAGACATTGTTAAAGAATTAGCCTACTGGGTGAGGATGCTGCCAAGAAAATTGATGCTGTACCACTCACTGATAACACTGTGAGCAGACGTATTGGAGACATGGCTGAGGATGTGTCTGCTCAACTGCTGGACCAGGTGAGAGCTTGCGAATGTTTTGCACTGCAGCTTGATGAAAGTACGGATGTGGCTAACGCTGCTGAATTACTTGTGTACATACTATTCATTTCCCAAGAAATGTTTGTTGAGGATTTACTGTTTTGTAAAGAACTTGAAAGCAGAACCACCGGGAAAGAGATTTTTCAAGTGCTGGACGAATATATTGAATGGACTTGACTGGTCTCGTTGCGTGGGTGTGTGTACTGACGGGGCCACGGCTATGACTGGGAAGAACAGTGGGGTGACGGCTCTCATCAAACAGAAGGCCCCGAATGCGGCGTTCACGCACTGTATGCTCCATCGAGAAGCTCTGGTGGCTAAACGGTTGGATGATGAGTTTAATCTGGTACTACAGGACATAATACGCGTAGTAAACTTCTTTAAAGCACGCCCCTTAAAACACAGACTGTTTGCTCTTCTGTGTAAAGAAATGGGAGCCCGTTTTGATGGATTGCTGCTTCACTCAAACGTACGCTGGCTTTCACGGGGGGCAGTTTTGAACCGCGTGTATGAGTTGCGGAGGGAGATTGCAGAGTTTCTCTTGTCTGAAAAACATCAGCTGGCCGACTGTTTTAAAAATGCAGCCTGGATTTTCAAACTTGCATAGATGGCTGTCATTTTTTGTCATCTGAATGTGCTTAACCAAAGCATGCAAGGGCGTGACACATACATAGTCCATATGCAAGACAAAGTGCGTACTTTTTCTCTGAAGATTACGCTGTGGTCAAACAAGCTCAAGGAGGGAATTACAGAAATGTTCCCACTATTACACCAAGAGCTGCTGTTATCTGGGGGTGATTTGGACACCATTTTTCCACTGATACAATCCCACCTGGAGCACCTCCAGGGATATTTCAGAGAATATTTCCCTGACCTTGACAGCACCCAACTAAACTGGGTAAGAAACCCATTTGCCCCTGATGTAGGCTCTTGTCTGGACTTAAAATCACAGGAGGAGCTGATTAATATGACTTCTTCCTGGGACTTAAAAATTTAATTTGAGTCTCTTTCCCTCTCTAACTACTGGATGTATGTAAGAAAATACTTCCCCATCCTAGCTGAGAGTGCTCTGAAATGCTTTCTTCCTTTTGCAACCACTTATTTGTGTGAGTCTGGCTTTTCAGCTTTAAAAGTACTTAAAACAAAGCACAGAGCACAAATAAATGCAGAGAGTTTTCTTTTTACATTTACTTACACACACAGATACAATGTTGAATGTTGAAATTACTGTACCAAATTTGAAGTTATTGAAATTACTTTACCATATATGAAGATCTGACATACAAATGTTATTATTGCAACACTAATAAAGTTCAATGGATGTTCACCTAGTTTTATTTATTTATTTATTTACATTTGGTGTAGTTTTGGCGATGGGTTCGATAACACCGTGCAAAAGGGGGGCCTTGGCCAGAACCTGGTGGAATTTGGGGGGCCTTGTCATGGAAAATTTTGGGAACCCCTGAGTTAGCCAATGTGTCTAAGCAGGAGACAGACTCAGTAAGGTCCATTACCAGACATTTTATTCAAACCACATTCACCAGTGACTTCATAGCAAACATTTAGACACCAGTACAAAATAAACTGTTAACTCCAACTCCAACTTTAACACAATAAATGATACCTCATCTTAAGAAAAAAAAAAAAACGTGTACCGGGCTACACTGCAGTTTCCAAATGCTAGTGGTGGGCTGATGAATCCAAATATTGATAATATTGATACTAATGTTGGTATTGATATTGATCAAAAACGTGATGATATTAATACTTAAGGATCAGTTTTTCTCTAGTTCGACTGCAGTAGTTTCATTAAAGAGGCGACCTGACTGTTTGTCTAAATGCTGCTTCTGTCACAGACCAGGCTCCCTTTACTCCACCTCTCGTATGTTTGTTGTACCGTCATGTGACGTAAACACACACACGCTCTCTTCTATACTTCTAAACTGTACTATTTTGTTATTTTACATATTATATATAATATAATCTGTTTTAGTTATTTTATGCGTTTTAGACAGGCAGTTGAAGACAAAAAAAGAAGAAGTACAGAGAGCAGTAGCACAGCAGCTTGGGGTTTTTTTTTTACACCTACTCTGTCCCTCCTGTCATGCTCTTTGAGTCTTGAAACAACTGATTTGCATTGTTATGACCAATGTATATAGTTTGCAGTGTATTTTTATGTGTGAATATTATTCAAAAATATATATTTTGTCCCAAAACACTAATTTTGACTATTTTTATATGTAAACATGTCAATTATTATGGAATATTAATTTTCATAACTAATATAGTTACTCTGTGTGTAAATTCAAATTTCTCTAGGTGTAAGCTTTCAGAAGAGCCCTCATTGAAGTCTGTGGGTTGAAGCATTCAGAACTTATTGCACTTTTTCCAAATGTGTTTGTTAAGATCAATAAATCATTGTAGAGGAAAAAAGCACTTGATGAAATGTGAGTAGTCATCCAGTTATTCTTTTGGACCACAGTGTGTTTTAGTCCTCAACTACCTGCTGAAGCTTCAGACACTTTTATTTTCACTAAATATTTTAGGCGAGCACATAAAAAGTAATTTTTTGTGTTCCAAAGTGTATAAAATTGTGAAACTAGAGATTGTTACCTTTACAAAGAGCCCACACTTGTAATTAAATTCCAGGGGGTTCAATAACAGCAATCATTTTAATTTGGAGACGTCACATTACACGCAATACAGCCAAAATGACCCCGAGTTTTAAGAGGATATAAAAAAATAAATATTATTATTATTATTATTGTCTGTGGAGGTTCTCAGTCATCCAGGGCATCTTGAAGAAGAAAGGTTTGCGTAAAAGCATCTGGACTTCGTTTTCAAGGTGAAGACGTTTCGTCTCTATTCCAAGTAACTTTGTCAATTCTGAGTTCAACTGGTAAAAGAGCTGAGCTTATATCTCTAAAGGGGAGGAGTTTCCCCTGAAAACAAACCTGATGGGCCAGGTTGTAGTGTTGTTGGTCATGAAAGGGAGGTGTAGCTCCATATGTGAAAGTCGTTAAGGCTACGAAGAGTCGTTAGTGACATTGCTCCGTACAGGTGCAAGGTGGTAAGTGTCATTGAGCCATACATCTGCAGAGTCGTTAATGATCCTGCTCCTTTCAGGTGCAGTGTCGTTAGTGTCATAGTTCTAATCAGGTGTTATGTTGGTTGTTCTAAGGTGGGGCTCTTTAGTTTTAGGTTTGAGAACACTGTTGTAAATACTGGGCAACATGAATCTGAGGCCACCTCCTCTGTTCAACGAAGGCTTTTCCATTTTCACAAAAATGGCTTCCTTCACCCCTCTCTCAAACCATCTGGCCTCTCTGGCCAAAATTCGGACATTGCTGTCCTCAAAGGAATGTCCTTTGTCTTTGAGGTGGAGGTGGACTGCAGACTCAGGTCCTCCAGGATTGGCTCTTCTGTGCTGATACATCCTCTTGTGAAGTTGTTTAGTTTCACCGACATAACTGTCACTACACTCTTCACTGCACTGAACTGCATAAACTACATTACTCTGTTTGTGCGAGGGGATCTTGTCTGCGATGGACCAGTTTTTGACGCAGCGTGTTACCTGGTTTGAAGTGGACTGGAATGTTGTGTTTGTAGAAAATCATTTTGAGTTTTTCCGATAAACCAGACACATACGGGATAACTACACCCTTCCCTTTTGTCCCTGGTTCCTGTCTGTTTGGTGTCTGTGTCCTCTTGGTTTTGTTGAAAGTCCAATTGGGGTATCCACAGTCTCTCAGAGATTTACGAATGTGGTGTTCTTCTTTCCGTTTACCTTCTGAGGTTGTGGGCACCTCTTGTGCTCTGTGCTGGAGGGTCCTGATGACTCCCAGCTTGTGCTGCAGTGGGTGGTGGGAATCAAACAGCAAATACTGATCCGTGTGTGTAGGCTTCCTGTAAACTTCTACTTGGAGAGTCCTGTCCTCACAAATGACCACTGCACAGTCTAAGAACGCCAGGCGGTTGTTTATGGCATCTTCACGGGTGAACTTGATGTTCTTGTCCACTGCGTTGATGTGTTCAGTGAAGGCTTCTACTTCCTGGGTTCTGATTTTGACCCACGTGTCATCAACATATCTGAACCAGTGACTGGGCACTGCACCTGAGAAAGAGACCAGCGCTCTGTTCTCCACTTCCTCCATGTACAGGTTAGCCACAATCGGGGAGACAGGTGATCCCATGGCGCATCCATGTTTTTGTCTGTAGAAGTTACCCCTGAACTGGAAATAAGTAGTGTTCAAGCATATCTCCAGTAAACTGCAAATATGGTCCGGGGTGAGGTTTGTCCTGTCCTGTAACAAAGTGTCCTGTAATAATCTCTTCCTTACAACCACGAGTACTTCATTGGTAGGTATGCAGGTAAAAAGTGATGTGACGTCAAAAGAGACAATCGTCTCGTCTGTGTCTAGTTGTAGATGTTTGATTTTGTTGGTAAAGTCATGTGAGTTGATGATATGGTGTTGTGAGTGGCCTACCAATGGAGCCAAAATGGTGGCCAGGTGTTTGGCTATATTGTAGGTTACAGAATCTGTGCTGCTTACTATGGGTCGTAGTGGAATATCTTCTTTGTGTATTTTGGGTAAGCCATATATGCATGGAGTAGTGTTCCCAGGATACAGTCTGTAGTACAGAGGTCGATCAATGACTTGGTCCTTCTCAAGCCTCTGGTAATATTGGAAGGGGGTGGTTTGGCACTGGCCAGTGCCAAACCACCCCCTTCCAATATTACCTTGGAGCAAAGGAGGGCTTTGTCAGCACTGGAGAAGGACCATAGCATCACCATTCTGCCAGCACACAAAGGAAGATGCACGTTGATCTTGAACACAGATGACTATGAGTCCAGTATCAACAGTTTACTCAGTGACACCACCACCTATGAGACACTGAGGAGAGACCCCACAAGTGGTTACAAGAAGAAGGTCATAGACTGTCTGCAGAGGCTTGAGAAGGACCAAGTCATTGATCGACCTCTGTACTACAGACTGTATCCTGGGAACACTACTCCATGCATATATGGCTTACCCAAAATACACAAAGAAGATATTCCACTACGACCCATAGTAAGCAGCACAGATTCTGTAACCTACAATATAGCCAAACACCTGGCCACCATTTTGGCTCCATTGGTAGGCCACTCACAACACCATATCATCAACTCACATGACTTTACCAACAAAATCAAACATCTACAACTAGACACAGACGAGACGATTGTCTCTTTTGACGTCACATCACTTTTTACCTGCATACCTACCAATGAAGTACTCGTGGTTGTAAGGAAGAGATTATTACAGGACACTTTGTTACAGGACAGGACAAACCTCACCCCGGACCATATTTGCTGTTTACTGGAGATATGCTTGAACACTACTTATTTCTAGTTCAGGGGTAACTTCTACAGACAAAAACATGGATGCGCCATGGGATCACCTGTCTCCCCGATTGTGGCTAACCTGTACATGGAGGAAGTGGAGAACAGAGCGCTGGTCTCTTTCTCAGGTGCAGTGCACAGTCACTGGTTCAGATATGTTGATGACACATCAGAACCCAGGAACTAGAAGCCTTCACTGAACACATCAACGCAGTGGACAAGAACATCAAGTTCACCCGTGAAGATGCCATAAACAACCGCCTGGCGTTCTTAGACTGTGCAGTGGTCATTTGTGAGGACAGGACTCTCCAAGTAGAAGTTTACAGGAAGCCTACACACACGGATCAGTATTTGCTGTTTGATTCCCACCACCCACTGCAGCACAAGCTGGGAGTCATCAGGACCCTCCAGCACAGAGCACAAGAGGTGCCCACAACCTCAGAAGGTAAACGGAAAGAAGAACACCACATTCGTAAATCTCTGAGAGACTGTGGATACCCCAATTGGACTTTCAACAAAACCAAGAGGACACAGACACCAAACAGACAGGAACCAGGGACAAAAGGGAAGGGTGTAGTTATCCCGTATGTGTCTGGTTTATCGGAAAAACTCAAAAGGATTTTCTACAAACACAACATTCCAGTCCACTTCAAACCAGGTAACATGCTGTGTCAAAAACTGGTCCATCCCAAAGACAAGATCCCCTCGCACAAACAGAGTAATGTAGTTTATGCAGTTCAGTGCAGTGAAGAGTGTAGTGACAGTTATGTCGGTGAAACTAAACAACAGCTTCACAAGAGGATGTATCAGCACAGAAGAGCCAATCCTGGAGGACCTGAGTCTGCAGTTCACCTCCACCTCAAAGACAAAGGACATTCCTTTGAGGACAGCAATGTCTGAATTTTGGCCAGAGAGGCCAGATGGTTTGAGAGAGGGGTGAAGGAAGCCATTTTTGTGAAAATGGAAAAGCCTTCGTTGAACAGAGGAGGTGGCCTCAGATTCATGTTGCCCAGTATTTACAACAGTGTTCTTAAACCTAAAACTAAAGAGCCCCTCCTTAGAACAACCAACATAACACCTGATTAGAACTATGACACTAACGACACTGCACCTGAAAGGAGCAGGATCATTAACGACTCTGCATATGTATGGCTCAATGACACTTACCACCTTGCGCCTGTATGGAGCAATGTCACTAACGACTCTTCGTAGCCTTAACGACTTTCACATATGGAGTCACACCTCCCTTTCATGACCAACAACACTACAACCTGGCCCATCAGGTTTGTTTTCAGGGGAAACTCCTCCCCTTTAGAGATATAAGCTCAGCTCTTTTACCAGTTGAACTCAGAATTGACAAAGTCTCTTGGAATAGAGACGAAACGTCTTCACCTTGAAAACGAAGTCCAGATGCTTTTACGCAAACCTTTCTTCTATTATTATTATTATTATTATTATAAAAGTTTTTTTGCGGAAAAAAATTTTACAAAAACTAAATAAAAAAGAGTGACATTTTTGTCATTGAATAAAAGATGAGACGAAAACAACTTCAGGAGAAGGGAAAGATTAAGTGGAATGGGCGGGATAAGTCAAGGAAGCCAATCAGAGCGTGTCTTGTTGTTACGCAGCGGTGCCGAGAAGCTAACTGGAGATGCAAAGAGACAACAGAGCAACTGTTAGCATTAGATCTTTTAGCAAAAGTGCCCCTTTCATTTTGAAATCAGAATGATTGAAATACACCTTGTAGTTGCAGATATGTAGTCAATTTACAAAAATCTGGTTAAGTCCGTTTTCACTTCCTTTCTTCTACTTGTACATGTCTTCCAGGCTTTCAATAGCTTCATGATCAGTGATTTTTCTCCAGTCGCCAGGAATTTCTTCATATTCTGTAAATTTTAAATCATAGTGATCTTCTATCTCCTAACAACTAAATTCATGTTATTTTCCAGCTGAATTTACGTATAGTGACGAAAATAAAATAAAAAGGAGCAACAAATGAAAATTTAAATATAAAAAAGATGATACAGAATGTCCATCAATAGGGTGGCAGTTGATCAACTACTTATGGTACAACCAACAGAGGTTTATAAATTGGACGATAGATGCCATTGGGGGCATTGGACAACAGTTGCATGCTACATCACTAATGGTGATACAGAATAGATTTGTTTTGGATGGAATGCTCGCGGAGGAACAAGGTGTTTGTGAGTTAATTGACGGAGAATGTTGTACGGTTATTCCTATGCACACATCTGATAAAGGAAACCTTACGAATGCTTATAAAAATGTGAAACAACTGAGGATATTTGCTGGATAGTTTCCATATCCATATCCTGTATATGGGTGATGATTTGCAGTTAAAATACTTGTATGAGGAAGAACCGTTCGAAGAGATGAACAATTTGATAGAGGTATTGGAGAAATAATCATGAGTGAAAAACGAAAAAGAAAATGGAGAGGACGGAAAAAAGGCTCAGATTCTGGACAGTTTAACAACAATTTGCAAGAAGTTTTAATAAGGTTACCTTATGGGCCAGTTTTAATAAATAAATCCAATCACGGGGATATCCTTTACCTGCACCTACCGTAAAGTTACGAATAGAATCAATAGACTGTAGAAAATGGATAATGCATGGTTTTATGTTACCGCGTGGATTAATTATAGAACTGGAGGAGGTTTATTTGATGTATAGGTATGATATGGTTAACTCTGTTAAACATGTATGCACTCCTTTGTTCACTAAGACCAAAATAGAAATAGTGACAACATGGCTTGTCATGGGACATCTGCACCTGGAGCCTTGTGCCTTGGGGGGTGTGGGTAAGATACACCTCCCACCAAGGCCTTCACTGTGTTGTATCAAGTCTTATGTTTTGTTTACTTCCTTAAGCAAATCTCCCGCTGTACCATTGTTACATGTGTGTCTGCTTTTGCTTCTTCTTGCAAGAATAAACCTGGCCATTGCTTGTTAAATTATAATCTGTCTCCGTGTCTCTCTGGATAAATATAAGGACATAGAAAATTCTTAAAACAACTTGTTAAGGAAAAACCATCAGCCTGTACATTGTCTGACATGTTTTTGCTTCATCCTTGCAAGGATTAAAACCTGACCCTTATTTTCAAATCCTTTACAGTCTCCATCGTCTGCATATTTAATCTGTAAAGAAAATTCTTATAACATCTGTCTACGTGTCTCTCTGGATAAATATAAGGATAAAAAGAATTCTTATAACAACACACCTCCAACAACAAGAAAGCCTCATATACGCACAGAAGGCTTTCCACATAAACTGCTCATTTCTAACACCAACACATTGAGATGTGACATTATTATTTATGTTCCCAGGACTTTTGTTTGCCGTCGATCCCTAGTGTTCGAACTGAAAGTGTTAAAATATTCTGCCCCTCGAGCTGGAACACTTTACAACAGAAAAACTAAAGAAACTGATATCGCTCAGAACATTTAAAGCCAACCTCGCTGTGTTCTGTGAGTTGTTGTGTTTATTGTGTTGAACAATTGTGTTGCTGTCTTGGCCAGGACTCCCTTAAAAAAAGAGATTTGTGTTCTCAATGGGACCTTCCTGGGACCTCCTACACTAGCTTCAACTGCAGTATATACTGACATGGACCCCCCCGACAATCAGACAGCACATGGCTCACAACAGAACAGACCCTTTGTGACGACATAGAAATGTAAAAAATTTAAAGAGTAAGATGGCTGCTGTTTGTCACATGTAGTGCTCTGGAACAAAGCTCAGTGTCTCTGGGCTATATATGTTTGAGCTGCCGTCTCCACAGCTCCTCACTGCTTTGTCCCAGTCCTGTCCTGTTTGAGACATGCTTTAATGGAACATGTCTTCTAAAAAAGATGGCTGCTGTTGGTCACATTTTGCACACTCCATTGAACCAAGTCTGTGGTTTATTTACAGCAGAGGGCTTCAAATACAGGACTAAACTAATTCTAAAGGAGGATTTAGGACTGAGGTCATTCTAAATTATTATATGTTTCTTTTATTACACTCTCAGTTTTGGAAATACATGAAGGACAATCTCCATATCCACTGTAGGTTTTAATGTTCTCAATAATCCAGGTCTGGCTTTATTTAGGTCACTCTGTCCTTTTAGATGGTGTTGTTATTCCAGGATTAAAACAATATTATATAGTAGTAATAGTAAGTATTATAGGTCGCTGAGGCCCTGAACTCGACCTCTGGGGACTTTTCTGTGTGAAGTTTGAATGTTCTCCCTGTTTCCAGTTGGGTTTCCCTCTGAACCCTTTCTAAACCTTTCCACTACAGACTTATCCTCAGTGAGTTGCACTGATCCTGGGTCAGATCTGGAGTCCCTGAGCATTCCTCCTGCTGCTCCCACCAGGCTGCACCAGCGCCTCTGGATCTGAAAGGGTTAATGACACACATTCTGGACAATTAAGACTTAATCTTCTCTAAAGTGATTATAACAACCCAACTGATAAACTGAGGTGGGACTGTAAGGGAGCTGTGCTCAAATAAATGTCCAAAAATGTAAATTGTAAAGCATTGTTCTTGTGTATTTCACCACACTGACGTGAACGACTGAGGAAGTCCAACAGAAAACCTTGCTACTGCTGAAGCTAGACCTATTGATTTTTTTGTTTTAAAATAAAATAAGCATTTATTTGAGTTCATTGTTGACGGATCAATTCTAATGCAGCTCTAAAACTTCTCTCATTTTCTCTCAAACTATTATCTGAACATAATTTATAATTATTACATATATTCTAATCAAACACATTTACTGCCATATAACTTTCAAGCTTTTACTAAATATTTGTTTTATTTAAGATTAGAGACCTAAAACATATCACGTTTACCCAAATGTCACTTTAAAACTTATATTAAAATACATAAATAAAAGGTTATATTCTATAATGAAGTAAGATAATATCTGTAAAAGCAACAACGTCTAAATCTGAGTCACATCAAGAACACAATCAGTAAAAAAACGAATAAAGCATGTTTTTCAACGTCACACAAAAATAAAAACATTATTATTAACATTATTAATTCAAAGACAAAAGGTGGTTATGTAAAAACAATATGAAGAAATTTAATGTGTGTCCCACACTTCTTTGGGTGTCTCACTTTTAAAAGGCTCATAGGTTTGGAATAACTCACTTTTATTTTTTACAGGTAAAACTTGGAGATAATGCCTTCAACTGGTTTAAACTTGATAAATTATTTAAATTTTCACATCTCATTTCAATAAACAGCCTTCAGTGTCGGTCAGAACGCCTCCTCTGTCGGCCCCTGGTGGCCTAAAGACATATGACAGGAAACATCCTCTGTTCAGAAAACCAGAAAAAATCCAAGAATAAATCAAGCACCAAACAAAACAAAATCAGGAATTAACCATAAACCAAAACACACAACAAACTAAACACAGGTGAGAACGACACAGGTGAGAGCGACACAGGCGAGAGCGAACACAGACGAGAGCGAACACAGATGAGAGCAACACAGGCAAGAGCAACACAGGCGAGATCAAACACAGGTGAGAACAGTACCTTACAGTAGAAGTAGAGGGCAGGGATGTATATGAGCTTCAACAGGAGGATGATTAGAACTCTTATGATCAGGTCTGAGATGGAGGCTATAACACATCAACACCATCACATGGAGACAGAGACATGAGGCCTGTTTAAACTAATATAATAATCTGTGTACAGTAAATATAATATAGAATTATTGTAAACATTGTTTAAATGTCAAGCAGAAGTGGGTAGTAATGATGAGGTACATTTTACTTGAGAAACTTCGTAAAGTAGAAATGTACTTTCCTGGTTTAATTTCCCTTTAAAACTGCAGTGCGGTACAGGAAGTGCAGGGGGCAGTGTGGACACAGGGAGTGCAGTCAGTCGAAAAAGAAGAGCTTTTATCTAAACTAAACGGCTTCCCAATTGGTCTATATTTTAGTTTATAACAGATTTTTATGTCCACTCTTGAATGGCTTTGGGATTTTAATTTTTTTGTTGTCCCCCTGACAGTGTTGGAAGAGATTGGCCCCTGGTCCCTGCTGCAGCTGAACATAGACTGTTAAAACACAGAGTCCTCAGAGATGCTCTGTTATCGCAGCAAACAGTACAGACGGTTATTTATAGTCGTTTCTCAGTAGAAATGATTATAAATCACCTGGGAACCAATCAGAGTGAAGGGATCTTGTCATGTGACTTTTAGAGACACATTACACTTGTTTGTCCTAAACTTACCTCCGAGAGTGAGATAGAGGGTCTGGCTCTGAGATGAGAAGTTGTGGGAGAAAACATGGAGGTGATAAACACAGGTGTAGCCTCCTCTGTGGGTGGAGCCAGTGTCAGTGAACAGGAAGTGGGCGGAGTGATTGACAGCTGGCAGGGTGTGGTTCTGAGCTGGGTCCACAGTGGGACAGATGAGCTGGAAGGAGCCTCCTGGGAACTGAGGATGGACAGAGCATGTGACACTGAAGTCTGAGCCCAGCAGCACCCGGAGGCCCTGAGGCTGGGCCTCGGAGACCCCGTCAGCAGAGACAGACAGGGAGATGTTTGGAGGAGTCAGTAAATCTGTGAAGAGACAAGGACCAGGTCTAAACCAGGACAAAACCATGACTAAACCAGGTTTAAACCACTATAATGTTTCCTAAAGAAAATATAAAAAATAAAAGCACAAATCTGAATTCCTCTAAGGTAAATAATGACTTGGGAACTGTACATGACAATTTTGGAGATGCAGCTCTTTTACCTGAACATACCGCTTCCAGACCAGATGTGAGATTGAAATCTTGTCCCTCTACACACTCTCTCAGAGCAGAAGTCTGCTTTTCACACGGAAGTGAAACCCTCCAAATAGGTCTCTCTGGAAAATTGTCTCTCCTTTCTACAGAAACAGCGGAACCACAGTCCAGGTCTCGACACACAGCAGCTGTAGCCTCCAGGCCCCAGACTCTAAACCAGTCAGACACTGGTCTCCACTCTCTTCTGTGTCTCAGCTCCACAGTCCCAGCACATCGACTGGACTGTCCCACCAACCGGACTGGCTCTGAACAGAGAAAAGAAGTTATTGGAAGTAGCACACAGTGGTATGAAAGCCCCGCCCTGTTTTACCTGAGCAGGTGAGGTCCACAGCTTTTCCAGATGAGCAGGTGTTTCCTGAGCTGGACCTGGTACAGTTCATCAGAGCAGACTCCTGGCCCTCACACTGGAATGTCTGTCCCAAAGGAGCCCATCCCCCTCCATAGAGCGCCCCCTGGAGGAGAGAAGGAGCCCCACAGCCCAGCTCCCTGCAGACCACCTCTGCATCCTGCAGGTCAAAGTCCTCTTCACAGACTGAGGCCCAGGACTGGTCCCAGTGGACCTCCAGTGATCCTGAGCACAGCCTGGGCCCATGGAGCAGCCTCACAGAGTCTGTGGACACAGAGAGAGACTGAATAAAGACAGACACAGAGTCTGTGGACACAGAGAGATGCTCAATAAAGACAGACACAGAGTCTGTGGACACAGAGAGAGACTGAATAAAGTTTGACCTGTTGTCTCTATGAACCTATGGGCAAATTTCATTTGGTCCTTGTTGCGTTGGATTACCTGCGAAATCAATCTGGATGTGACGTAGTGCACACTCCTGTGTACAGCTCTGACTTCCCAGTGTAGCTGCCATGGCAACCAGCAACACTAGAGTATCAAGATGGACTGAGCACCAAAAAAAACACCAACCTCTAGCACAGCCCACTGACACAAAAAATAAGATAAATGTTGGATTAAGCTAGTGTGCTTGTAAAACAGGGATGCTAATCAGCTAACAGGAACACATGAAAAATAAGTTACTGTCTTGAATAGTGTTGCACAGTGTAACGATACTTCAAAAGTATTGTGATAAACTGGTGCTTAAATCAATAGGATATCATGTTTTTTAGGTATTGATACTTTATTTACATTTATTCATTTAGCTGACATTTTTATCCAAAGTGATTTACATTGTTCTTCAGTAATTACCAGTGTTACAGTCACTGGAGGCAAGGTGGGTTAAGTGTCTTGCCCAAGGACACAACGACAGTATGAACTATGGGGAGAGTGGGGAGAACCGCCTCCTGTCCGGTTAAAGGACGCAGTGGCGCAAAAAGGGGGTATGCAGCATATGCGGCGCATAGGGGCGCAGCACCTTGGGGGGCGCCAAAGCGATGGTATAAAAAAAAAAAAGGTAGCTTAGCTGCTGTTGTGCGTTTCTAAATCATTTCAGTATTTCCTCTAAACTATATAACATTTTAGAGGACTAACAGGCAACAGTAGGCGCCCTCAGGCCCAAAGCTGCTGGGACAGGCTCCAGCCCCCCCCACCCCCACCCCCATAGCCAACGGGAATAAGTGGCAGAAGATGAAGGAATGAAGGGAACATTTTTAAATCAAAATAACTCTGACTCAAATTAAAGCCACATATGTCATCAGTGCAGTGTTACCTGAACAGGTGAGGCTAAAGAGGTTGGAGCTGGGTGAATCATATGAGACCATACACTCTCTCAGTGAAGATGTGGACTGGACACAGGAGGAGCTCATCAACCAAACAGAACGATCAGCAACCCTTCTCTGTTCAACAGAAATTACAGAGCCACAGTCCAATCGACGACAGACAGAAGCTCCTGTCTTCAGTTTCCACTCATACATCAGGTCCCAGTGATTAATGCTCATCCGCACATCTCTCCATTGGTCCAAGTATTTCACCTGCAGGTCTCCATCACAGCGACTGGCTCCGCCCACCAGCCTGACATCATCAGGGTCTGACACAGAAAGAGAGCAGTGGATAAAAGGGCAGAGAGAGTGGAGCAGAACAGAGGAAGAGCCATTAAAGTCAGTCAGGATCAGTTTAAACCTATATAAAGCAGCTCAGACTGTGACTGGAGGAACTCAACACAGGAAGGTTAATAGCAGCAGCTTCAGAGCAGATGACTTTGTCTTTCAGAACAATTAGAAAGCTTTGCAGAGGAATAATGTGGAATAAACTTGTATATGTCACACAGTAGGTTGTAGCAGATGCTTAACAAAACAACAATCCATCTTCTACCGCTTATCCGGGGCCGGGTCGCGGGGGCAGCAGTCTAAGCAGAGATGCCCAGACATCCCTCTCTCCAGACACTTCATCCAGCACTTCCGGGGGGATTCCGTTCTTAGGCCAGCCAGGACACATAATCCCTCCAGCGTGTCCTAGGTCTTCCCCGGTGTCTCCTCCCGCTGGGACATGCCCGGAACACCTCCCTAGGGGTGCATCCAGAAGGCTTCCAAAACAGAGGCCAGTGCCACCTCAGCTAGCTCCTCTCAATGTGGAGGAGCAGGGGCTCTACTTTGAGCTACATTTCAATATTTTATTCAGAATACATCATATATGACATTAAATGTTTTAAATGAAAAAAATAATAATAATTTAAACAAAACATAACGGTTATAAGTAAAAAAAAAATTCATGACATCAACGTATCTCAAAAAAGTCTCAAGAGAAAGTCATTAAGTTGCTGATATACTTTTTTTTCGATGACTTTCCCTAAAAATGGCAGGTTTGATATGGACCGATAGTTGTTGTAACAAACTGCTTAGTACTGATTTTAGAAATCTAGTAGGTACACCATCGAGGCAGCAGGTGTAGGAACTCAGGCTGGAGACAGTTTTTTCAATTGTTCTGTCATTAATGGGTGTAAAATGTGTAAACTCAACCAAAGGTCTCCTATGTGGCTGCAGTGTTGTTGTATGTTCTTTGGACTGTATCACATGTTTAATGCCTTGAACCTTAGTTAAATAACAATGCAAACTCATTGCATTTAGTGGTGGAAACTAATTCTGGATGAAATGGAGCTGGAGGGTTTGTTAATCTGTTCACTGGAGCAAACAGGACACGTGAGTTGTTACTGCTGTTGTTGATGAGCTCTGAGAAGAATATTTCTCCTGCTTTTTGCAAAGTTTGATTGAAAACATGCAGATTTTCTTTGTATACCTCATAAGGAATTAAGAGTTTCAATTTACGACATTTTCTTTCGGCTTTTCGGCATTCCCTTTTCTGTGCCCTGACAGAAGGAGCGTTGCTCCACGAAGCCTTCTGCCTCTTCCTCATCACTTTAACCTTAACAGGAACAATGGCGTCCATAACATTTAAAACACCTGAAGTATAACAGTTCAACAAATCATCAACTTGACCTGATGAGGCATTTTTAAACCTGATTGCCTCCATAAACTGTGTCCTGGTGTTATCATTAATGTGTTTCTTCTGAACAACTGTAGGTCCAGCAGCAAGTTTTGGAATTATGGACAGATAGAAAAAGACACAAGAATGATCAGACAGAGCAACATCAATCACAGTGACATCTGAAATATGAACACCCTTTGTAATGACCAGGTCCAGAGTGTGACCTCTGTTATGGGTCGGCTCATTAACAGGAGGGCTTTTTTCATTCAGTGGCTGATGGCTTCTCAGAGGACCCTTTTTTGTTTAAGAGGGTGCGCAGAACCAAATCTGTTTTTTAGCTGGATGATGCTACATGTGCTCTTGTGATGCCAGCATTCTTTTTTCTTATCCAGTGATGCTTTGGCTGGGCACCAAGTTTATGCCCGCTGTCATCATTTTGTACAGCTTTGGGAATGACACTGTATCTTCCAAGTTTAAATTCACCGTCTTACCACATTGTGTGATTGGGATTGTCTCCTGAAGTCCTCTTTCAGATTCCAAAGCAAAAATCTTTGTTTGTAGCACACTGATTTATTGTTGGTATTTCAAACAGTTTGGGCAGAAAGAGTTTGTAGTAGTGTTTTTATCCCAGACATGTTGAAAAATAGATACTAAGACTCCAGTCGCTAAGCAGGTCCAACGTGTTGTTAAAAAAGTAAAAATAAGTAAAAACATAAAAATCTAGTTAAAAGAAAGTAAAAAGTAATGTAAAAAGTTGATCATAAAATCATTGGCTAAATGTGGAGATAACTAAAAAGAAAATATAAGCTGGCAGGAGCAAGCAGAGGTGCGACTGCACTCTTCAGAAGCAGGAAGCAAGCAACTTACAAGTGAGGAAACAAATGGAAGCAATTTCAATTTTATTATTCTCACATGTTTGTCTCAGAGCTGTTACAGGATCAGTTTTTAACACTTAAATGGTTGAAAGGCTTTAGTTGTAGTCCAAGTTCTATGAATCTTGATGGAAGCCAAAAAGTTGAATAAAGTTTTATGGATTGATTGTGATGATTTTTAATAACTTCAGTAAGATTTTATCAACACTATCCTAATTTGAGGTTGTGACCCTGTGATATTTTAAATAAAAAAATTTAAATCTGAGATTTTAGAAAGACAGAGGAGAGCAGAGCTAACCTGAGCAGGTGAGGTCCACAGCTTTGCCAGAAGAGCAGGTGTTTCCTGAGCTGGACCTGGTACAGTCATTCAGAGCAAACTCATGGCCCTCACACTGGAACATCTGCCCCAGAGGAGCCCTCCCCTCTCCATAGTGCGCCCCCTGGAGGATAGAAGGAGCCCCACAGCCCATCTCCCTGCAGACCACCTCTGCATCCTGCAGGTCAAAGTCCTCTTCACAGACTGAGGTCCAGGACTGGTTCCAGTGGACCTCCAGTGATCCTGAGCACAGCCTGGGCCCATGGAGCAGCCTCACAGAGTCTGTGGACACAGAGAGAGACTGAATAAAGACAGACACAGAGTCTGTGGACACAGAGAGAGGCTGAATAAAGACAGACACAGAGTCTGTGGACACAGAGAGAGGCTGAATAAAGACAGACACAGAATCTGTGGACACAGATGCACTGTGAAGCGCTGTCCAATGAGTTAATTTGGCGGAATAATACTACAGAATTCATCCTGATGCTTTTGTCAGCTGTCACATCATCAATAAAATCAAGAGAACCAGTTCCATTGGCAGCCATACATGCCCACGCCATGACACTCCCACCACATGCGTCACTGACGAGGTGCTATGCTTTGGATTATGAGCAGTTCCTTTCCTTCTCCAGACTCTTCTCTTCCCATCACTCTGGTACAAGTTGATCTTGGTCTCATCGGTCCATAGGATGTTGTTCCAGAACTGTTGTTTGGGAAACTTTAATCTAGCCTTCCTGTTTTTGAGGCTCACGAATAGTTTACATCTTGTGTTGAACCCTCTATATTCACTCTGGTGAAGTCTTCTCTTGACTGTTGACTTTGACACACATACACCTACCACCTGGAGAGTGTTCTTGATCTGGACAACTGTTGTGATGTGAAGAGTGATTTCTTTACTAGGGAAAGAATTCTTTGGTAAATCTCCACAGTTGTTTTCCGTGGTCTTCCGGGTGTTTTGGTTTTGCTGAGCTCACCGGTGCATTCTTTTTTTTTTATGGATGTTTTGCTATCTCTCTAATGGGTTTGTTTTGTTTTTTCAGCCCAATGATGACTTGCTTCACTGATAGTGACAGCTCTTTGGACTCTCATATTGAGAGTTTACAGCAAGTTTCTAAAATGCAAATAGGACACTTGAAATAAACATTCAAATCTTTTATCTGCTCCTTGTAAATGGAATAATGAAGGAATAACACACACCTGGCCATGGAACAACTGAGCAGCCAATTGTCCCATTACTTTTGGTCCCTTAAAAAGTGGGAGGCACACATACAAACTGTTGTAATTCCTACACCGTTCACCTGATTTGGATGAAAATACCCTCAAATTAAAGCTAAAAGTCTGCAGTCAAAGTACATCTTGTCTGTTTCATTTCAAATCTATTGTGGTGGTGTATAGAGCCAAAAAGGTTTGAATTATGTCAATGTCCCAATATTTATGGACCTAACTGTAAGTACACCAAAAACTAGTCTGTTAAAGCCCAATACACTTTACAGTGAAAACATATAGAAAGAAAGTAGAATTTAGTGTTTGTCAGTAAGGTTTTGATGGATGTGTTTTCAGGCATTCAGGCTACAGAATCTGCTGATCTTGTAGAAGCAGGTAGATCATTCCACCAATGTGGAACAGAGAGATGTGAGCAGAATGCTGCTTGTTATACACTGACTTAGAAGTCAAAAGTCAGACCAATTAAAAAAGAAAGGCTTCTACATGTATACAGCTACGCTGCGCTGCCGCGCTGCTGCGCTGCTGCTGTCGCGCTGCTGCTGTCGCGCTGCTGCTGCTTTGTTGTAAACTGGAGTCAGAGAGTTTGATCACAATAGTCATGAGATAAGATGCAGGTACAACTGATTCAGGGACATGTGCTGGGCTAGATTGGAACAACCTTGAAAGAACAAATTAAATGACTGCAGAGCATTTACATCCTCCGGTTTGACTTTTCTATCTTGTCCATGTTCACAGAGAAGCTGTGGGGAGATTCTGGGAGTTTTCCCTGGGGTTCGTTTTGTCTTTCCTCCTCATCCTCAGGAAAGTCCAGTTACACAAACCACTCCTGTAGTTGCTTAGCTTCATCCAAACATTTGATCATTTAGTCCAGTAGAGATTTAACTTACATTGTCCTTTGACTGTCCCCTTCACCTGCAGACCCCCTTCACCTGCTTATGCAAATCATCTGAATGATTGACAGCTGGCCCGAGACAAATGAAAACAATCAGTAAACAGAGACTAAACTAAATTAGAAAATAACATTAGCAGTGAATAATAAATGCAAAATGAACTTAAACTGAATAAAGTCCAACACTTGTTTTAAACTAAGCTGAGTGTCATATTTATATTTAACTAAGTGTTTCTATATTTATTCAATTATTGAAGAAAAATCTTCAAAGACATATCTGTGCTGAATCTAAATGTCCCCCGTCTTCAAGTGTTGGCTCTGCGACTAACTGTTCAGTGTCCAGAGTGAACCCTGCCTCAGGCCCAAAGCTGCTGGGACAGGCTCCAGCCCCCCCACCACCAACGGGAATAAGTGGCAGAAGATGAAAGAATGAAGGGAACACTTTTAAATCGAAATGACTCTGACTCAAAGTGAAGCCACAGATGTCATCAGTGCAGTGTTACCTGAACAGGTGAGGGCAAAGAGAAAAGGAATGGGTGAATCATATGAGACCACACACTCTCTCAGTGAAGATGTGGACTGGACACAGGAGGAGCTCATCAACCAAACAGAACGATCAGAAACCCTTTTCTCTTCAACAGAAATCACAGAGCCACAGTCCAATCGGCGACAGAAAGAAGCTCCTGTTTTCAGGTTCCACTCATATGGGTTTATCTCCACATGTCTCCATTGGTCCAAGTGTTTCACCTGCAGGTCTCCTTCACAGCGACTGGCTCCGCCCACCAGCCTGACATCATCAGGGTCTGACACAGAAAGAGAGCAGTGGATAAAAGAGCAGAGAGAGTGAAGCAGAACAGAGGAGGAGCCAATAAAGTCAGTCAGGATCAGTTTAAACCTATATAAAGCAGCTCAGACTGTGTGTTAGGGAAAATATATATATCCTATAGTTATTATTACTTTACTCTTAGTCCAGCTCATGTTATTTCCTTCATGTTAATCAAAACATAGACAGAACTAACCACAGACTACATCCTGCACCTGGAACTTGTCATGTTTTATATCGACCGGATTGACCTTTTGAAGCAAACCTTGTAACCCAGGTAAAGTAGCGCTCACTTCCGGTTCCCACCTTTAAGATCGGGGGCAAAGGATCACACGCTCACCTGCTTTGGCTGCTACAAACAAAGTGGCTGCTGCTCTGCTCTAGTCTGCACTTTTCATGGACTCTGCGCTTGGTGTAGGGAGAAATACCTCCCGGAACTATTAACGACTCAACAGTGAGTCAATCTCTCATTTTAATCTGTAATGGGGCCACGTTGATGCGGCTGCTGCGATTAAATAAAACAACATAGAGTTAGCGGCTACTTTAGCGGCTGCTCCAAACACGGTCAGTGCGACCAATAGCATTTTTTAAGAAACGGCCGTTCTATTTTTTGTTAACACCATAACCGTGCATGGTATATTAAAACCACTCTAATTATTAGTTTGTTGTTTTCAGTGGTTCTTTCACACTGAGTGGCTTTGACATTTTGACTTTATTTACAAAATAAGAACCTGTTGTACAACTACACTCAACATTAATTGGAGGTTACTAAATTAAATGTGTTTTAATTGTGAAGTAACTTGTGAAGTGCACTTACTATGAATTGGAAGTGTGATCAGTGATTAGTAAGATGAATAAGTTATTTTTGTATGTAATATGGATATTTTATTTTATATGTATACAAGTCTATGTATATATTTGAATTGTATTGATACCATCCTGGTGTAGTATTTAATATAATTGATTATTTATGTTTTTGACCTCTCTCAGGTCAGGTTTTTTACACATATGACAATAGTTGAGGGCGAGCAACCCACATGCTGCTTTTTGGTAGGATAAATTATTGAACACTTATTTCCTTCCTGGACAAATACTTATTCTGTTTTGGACTTTTCCTGGATTAACGAACCTTGGAACTCTGAGTATTGAATTTGGACTAAGATCATTTGTCATTGTGGGATTTTGTTTTCTTTTATTGTCTATATCGGAACTATAAATAGTAACCTAAGATCGATATATTGTCTACATTCCTATAATATAATAATTGATATCTTGTTAATATATATGCTTGTTAATTCTGTGGTTTACGTAAATGATAATATAACGATATTTAACCCGTATTTTCTGTATTGTGGTTATTTACACATGCTGGCTCCTAAATAGAACATACTTTTGGTCGCCAAGAATAGTGGCACATTACTCAACTGGCCGTAGTCAGATCCTTAGCCCTACAAGCCTTACACGTGGCGAGCTAGCTAGGAGCCTCTATGTGAATAATTTAAGTGATTGATTCATTTTCGTTAACATTTTTTTAATGGATGTAGTTGTGCAATCTGGTGTAAATTTCTCACAGTCTGTGATGATTTCAAGTGTAACTAACACTAAACATGACAATGAAGTACTTGACTGCTTGCGAAACTATGATGAATTAAAACATTTAATTTATATAACTGATCACGTTGGACACGTTGGAAAAAAACCTGATTGTTGAGTTTGCAGGCTTCTGCCTAATACTTACTGCTCTCAAATTACTGCTGACCGCATGTTTTACGTCACAGCCATTCCTACTAAAGGCGCAAACGCGGTGGAGAGCAGTAGTCACCCCCCTGATTATCTTAATGAGCTCAAGTAAATAGCTGATTGCAGTGGCTTTCAAGTTTTAAAGTAAACAAAACAGTAATGAACCAAATCAGTCAACATTTGTAAGAAACTGGATCTGCTGCTGCGGCTGATGATGATGATGATGATGATGATAAAGAGGAGACGGAGGAAACTAAAGCAGATATACTTACCACGCAACAGCCAGTGCCAGATTTGTAGGTGTCATGGTCTGTCTCTCCAGTCTTTTCACCTCCCCCTATTCAATATGACCTTTTTGAGCCCCTGATTTTCCTTTCTTAAGGAAAGACATGACCCTTCCCCTGTCTTCCTTGTATCACGGCTAACTCCAGCTCCTGTCTCATTAAGTGATTCACCACAGGTCCACAGCAGAAGCACTTGACCTGCGGGTCGTACCATTTACATTTATTTGAGATGGGTGGTGGGGCCCTGCACAGCATGAAAATTAATTTTTTTTTATACCAAACCAGTGCCTAACCAGAAGTTTAGTTTTGCACAGGAACTTTTTTATTTGTTCATATATGCTATACAAATGTTAGTGCATGTATATGTATGTATAGAAAACAGACTTCTAAGGCCCCCCCCTGTCTCGGGCCCTGGGTACTCTTTAACCCTCCAGTCCAATGCCACTGGCCTCTGACAGAAAACATGAGACAACAAAACCTAGAACTGAAATTACTGTTGGCAAAAAATAATTACTATTATATCTAAGTAATGTTGATCATTCTAAACCTTATCTATTAAACAAGGAAAGGTATGTTAAGTAGCTCACTGGGTAGAGCAATCGTCCTTCATCGTTTCGATTCCCCCTCTCCCCACAGTTCATACTGTCGTTGTGTCCTTGGGCAAGACACTTAACCCACCTAGCCTCCAGTGTGTTTAACACTGGTAATTACTGAAGAACAATGTAAGTCGCTTTGGATAAAAGCGTCAGCTAAATGAACAAATGTAAATGTATGTTATTATCATGGTGGAGGGGCTTGAGTGCCCTAATGAGCCTAGGAGCTATGTTGTCGGGGGCTATATGTCCCTGGTAGGGTCTCCTAAGGCAAACAGGTCCTAGGTGACGGGTCAGACAAAGAGCACAAAAAAAACTTTATGGAAAAGATAAAATCAAGGTATGGTGCAACCGGGGCCCCACCCTGGAGCCAGATCCGGGGTTCGGGCTCGAATGCGAGCGCCTGGTGGCCGGGTCATTCCCCGTGAGGCCCGGCCAGGGCTCAGCACAAAAGACCAACGTGGGGCCAGACTTCTGTGCTAGTCACAGTTTGTCTATAACAAACACCATGTTCAAGCATAAGGGTATCCACCAGTGCATGTGGCACCAGGACACCCTAGGCCGGAGGTTGATGAACCTCTGGCCGTATGTCTTGGACTTTTGGGTGAAGAGAGGGGCGGAGCTGTCAACTGATCACTACCGGGTGGTGATCAGATGCCTTCTTAGGGAGGTGTTCAGATATAATTCCCACTGTCACAATCTCCATTACATTATTTGCCATTTTGGTCCACCAGTTTTTCTGTTATTTACAACAGAGAAATTTTGATTGAAACATGTAAAACACACTTCACTTGAAGAACAAGGAACTGTTGTTAAATGAAAAAGGGTTTTTCAACGTTGTTAATGAGGGCGAGCACAGGCACTTTCACACACAGGAAAGATGAACCGCACTGTTTGAGAACGCTTCATGAATCCCATGTACAGAGAAGAATTCAGAAGCTTCGTAGGAAAACATTCCTGCATGAGGCCCATTGTTCTGTTCCTGATTGTTGCACAGCCCAGTGCCTCTCGTTAGTGGATCAATAAAGTTTATCTTTGTCTGATTCTAACAAACAGACAGGACCTAATAATTATTAGAGTCCACTAAAGGTAGTTTGTTGATTGGCATCTCAATTATTATTCCCGCATGTTTGTCACAGAGCTGTTCCAGGATCAGTTCTATTTGTTTAATAGTTGAAAGGCTTTAGTTTTAGTCCAATTTCTATGAATCCTGACGGAAGCCAAAAAAATTAATAAAGTTTTATGGATGGATTGTGATGGTTTTGATAAAGTCAGTAAGATTTTATCTACATAAACTGCATTTGAGTTAGTGACCCTATGATATTTTAAATATAAAATGTAAATCTGAGAGTTTAGAAAGACAGGAGCTCACCTGAGCAGGTGATGTTCACAGCTTTTCCAGATGAGCAGGTGTTTCCTGAGCTGGACCTGGTACAGTTCATCAGAGCAGACTCATGGCCCTCACACTGGAACGTCTGCTCCGGAGGAGCCCTCCCCTCTCCATAGAGCGCCCCCTGGAGGAGAGAAGGAGCCCCACAGCCCATCTCCCTGCAGACCACCTCTGCATCCTGCAGGTCAAAGTCCTCTTCACAGACTGAGGTCCAGGACTGGTCCCAGTGGACCTCCAGTGATCCTGAGCACAGCCTGGGCCCATGGAGCAGCCTCACAGAGTCTGTGGACACAGAGAGAGGCTGAATAAAGACAGACACAGAGAGAGGCTGAATAAAGACAGACACAGAGTCTGTGGACACATTTACATTTTTTCATTTTGCTGATGTTTTTATCCAAAGCGACTTACATTATTCTACAGTAATTACCAGTGTTACAGACACTGGAAGCAAGGTGGGTTAAGTGTCTTACCCAAGGACACAACAACAGTATGAACTGTGGGGAGAGTGAGAATTGAACCGCCGACCTTCTGGTTGAAGGACAACCACTCTATCACTGAAACACTGCACCCCAGACACAGAGAAAGGGATCAATAAAGACAGACATTTTTTCTTCAAATTGCTTTTCTTTAAAAACTTGTTGTAGAGGCTCTTTGTGCCTAAAGATAAACTAGACTCTCAGACAGCCTCACTGTCCCCTGCTAAAAACCATGTGTCATCGTTTCCTGCAGACTACTCCCTTCACCTACTGCACTGTGAGTCCTTCAACCAGTCTTGGTTCTGAGAGTATCCATGACAGTACAATCCCACCAAGACATGGACTCCGCGGGCTCAGTACGCACTGCTCTGCGGGCTCTAGGACGGCAACTTCAGCGGCAGGATGAGCAGATGGGGTTGCTCCGACGGGAGCTGAGGGACGCCACTACGAGCTTTGAGCAGATTTACTCCCAACTCGCAGCCCAGATAAATTTTTCCCGGGAAGGGATTCAAGGGAGGGATGTTTCACTTGTACCATCAGAGGATGCTGCCCCTGCTCAGGTCCCTGATGAAGCTGCGCAGCGAATGCCCACTCCAGAGTCGTCAATTATTCGGCTGTCCAGCCCAGAGAGGTTCACTGGTGAGTCGGGGGATTGCCGTCCGTTCCTGTCTCAGTGTAAGCTTCACTTTGAGTTCCAAGCTGCCTCATTCCCATCCGATCGATCCAAGATTGCCTATATTATCTCGTACCTGTCTGGCCGTGCGAGAGCATGGGCCACAGCAGAATGGGATCGAGGGTCAGCTGTTTGCAACGCTTTGCCTGTGTTTCTTCAGACATTCACTCAAATTTTTCAGACTGTCATTCCTGGTCGAGAAGCAGCCAAGGCGCTAGTATCATTGTGTCAGGCCGTAGCGTTTTGGACTATGCTATTGAGTTCCGCACGTTGGCAGCGGACAGTGGCTGGAACCAATTGGCACTAGTGGATGCTTTTTTCCGTGGTCTTTCCGAGAAGATTAAGGACTATCTGACTCCGCTTGACCTGCCCAGTTATACCAGGGGGGTCCTCAACTAACTAACTATTTTGGTGAGTTCTACCACTATCAAGAATGACCCTAGACGACGGATGTCTAGGGTACAGCTAACTACCGCCTCTCATTCACGTACTCTGTTAGCCCTAATTGATTCTGGAGCTGATGAGAACTTCATGGACACCACTCTTGCTTCCAAATTGGGATTATCCATTTTTCCACTGTTGCAGCCGAGACAGGCTTCAGCTCTTGATGGACGCATTCTGCGCACCATTACTCACCGCACAAGTCCCGTGGTCATATCCTTTCCGGATCACCATTCTGAAGAGATCAGTTTTTACCTATTTGAGTCATCCAAGCACCCTGTAATCTTGGGGTACCCATGGCTTAGTCTACATAGCCCTCACATAGACTGGTCTTCCGGCAAGATTTTATCTTGGGGTCCTAGATGCAGTCAACAGTGTTTCCAGTCCTGGAACCGGTCACCTGGATCCGTCTCCATCCTCGTATGGTCCTTCCACGTCTGGTCTACACTATGGTCCTTTCACGTTTGGTCTACACTATGGTCGTTCTTCCCACGTCTGGTCTTTCCTACGGACCCCGCCTGCGTCGGCTCTGTCTGCGTTTGCCCCGTCGGGTCCTGAGAAACACCCTGTCTGAGAAACCCCATGTCTGAGAACTGCCGGTCTGTCAACGGTCTGAGAATGTCCGTTTCAGCACCACCTGTCTTCGCGAGAGCCCGTCCGGACAACTAGTTCGGAGGCCCGGATCCGGCGTACTGTCTTCGAGAGCCTGCCCGGCTGAGTAGTTTTTATGGCCGGATCCAGAGTACCCGTCTTTCGAGAGTCTTCCCCGAGCGCCACGTCTGGCCGCCTAATTTCGAGGGCCGGATCCGATGCTCATTTTTATGTTTATTTTGGTCCAGATTGGCTTCACCTCACGATGTGAGGTCTCTGGTCAAAATTCCCGTTTATTGTGTTGTGTACAACACAATAAACGGGGGGGTACTGTCTTGTCCCAATCTTGACTGTTTAAGTAGTGTATTTAAGTTCCTGTGTATTATTGTAAAATGTCTTACTTCTGTTGGTTTGTTAGTTTGACTTCCTGTCCTTGTGTCTTTCCCTCCGTTGGGATTACCTGCTCCACCCTAATGTGCTTCACCTGTGTCTTATTGTGTTACCTATATAGTGTGTGTGTTTTCCCCTGTCCGGTGTGGGATTGTAACCTTTTGTCAGTGCACTAGGTTTTGGAGTGTAATTGTAAGTTTGTTCGTTCGTTCGTTCGTTTGTTCGTTCGTTCCTGTGGCCTTTGGGAGAATCTTCCGTGGACTAGTTTTGTGTTTTGGACTTTGTTCTTGCTTTTGGTTTATGCGTTTTGGATTTGGAACACTTGCCTTTTGTTAATAAGCTGTTTTGAACCTGCCACTGTCGTGAGGTCTGCACTGTGAGTCCTTCAACCAGTCTTGGTTCTGAGAGTATCCGTGACACTACACTGTTGAATACACTCAAGACTCTTTCAAAGTTTGGAGCAGCTCATGAAGTTATGCTCAGTGTTTAACACTGGCTCCAGCATTTCGGCAGCTCAGCTCCCGATAAGTGCAGTCGACAGTGTCCATCAACCACAAGTGTTCATGTCATAACCACACATTATATATTTTTTATATGTTTAAAGTTATTTTACTAATGTATAGTTCATATAATTAAAAACACTTTAAATGTTTTAGACCTGCCTTTTAATGATGTGTGAGAATTTATAATGACATTTACATTTGATTTAAATTTTATTTAAAATATATAAAAATATAAGAAAAATAAAAACTATATTTTGTGAGTAACTCCTGGTAAAAATGCTTCTTTATATTTCACTCTCAGAGATGTACAGGTGCCGTTGAGACAATAGTTTTTAACAGTTGTAGAGGGACACTTGAAATCTCTGTTTTGTGTAATTATTAACACTAAATCAAACTAAATGCATAGGTTTGCAGAGCATTAGCCTAAATTAGCCATAATGCTAATGCTTTATCTCTGGCCCCATTCTCTCTTGGGACCAGTTCTTTAGTTGTAGTTTAGTAAATCTCCAAAAGTTTGGATACTTCTTTACATTATTCTTGTAAAATGGGAGTTTGGTGAGACTCGGGGAGTTTTCTCTTGAGTTTATTTAGTTTTTCCTCCTCATCCTCAGGTAAGTCCAGTGACACAAACCATTCCTGCAGTTGCATTGCTTCATCTAAACATTTTATTATTTAGTCCAGTAGAGATTTAATTTACATTGTCCTTTGACTGCATTGAATCACAGCTGATCATAAAGCTTTGGGCTTGTTTGCATTTGGTTGATCTATTTTCTCGACATGATTGCATGAAAACAGATTCCTTACCTGTGGAACTCCTGCAGCGTTTTGTGGAGCAGGACTTTCCACAATAAGATGCAGACTCTCAGCTGAGCCTGCAGCCTCTCTGTCCCTGCTAAAAACCATGTATCCTTGGTCCCTACAGACCCCCCCCCCCCCCCCTTCACCTGCTTATGCAAATCATCTGAATGATTGACAGCTGGCCTGAGACAAATGAAAACAATCAGTAAACAGAGACTAAACTAAATTAGAAAATAACATTAGCAGTGAATAATAAATGCTAAATAAACGTAAACCAAATAAAGTCCAATACTTGTTTTAAACTAAGCTGAGTGTCATATTAATATGTGTGTTTATATTTAATTCAAAAATTAAAGTCAAATCTTCAAAGACATATCTGTGCAGGTGAACTTCTGAATCTAAATGTCCCCTGTCTTTAAGCGTTAGCCCTGCAACTAACTGTCCAGTGTCCCGAGTGAACCCCGCCTTAGGCCCAAAGCTGCTGGGACAGGCTCCAGCCACCCGACAGCCAACGGGAATAAGTGGCAGAAGATGAAAGAATGAAGGGAACATTTTTAAATCAAAATGACAAAGTGAAGCCACAGATGTCATCAGTGCAGTGTTACCTGAACAGGTGAGGGCAGAGAGGAAGGAGCTGGGTGAATCATCTGAGAACACACACTCTCTCAGTGAAGATGTGGACTGGACACAGGAGGAGCTCATAAACCAAACAGAACGATCAGAAACACTTCTCAGTTTAACAGAAATCACAGAGCCACAGTCCAATCGATGACAGACAGAAGCTCCTGTCTTTGGGTTCCACTCAGTCATTACCACATCTCTCCATTGGTCCATGAGTTTCAGCTGCAGGTCTCCTTCACAGCGACTGGCTCCGCCCACCAGCCTGACATCATCAGGGTCTGATACAGAAAGAGAGCAGTAGGTAAAAGAGCAGAGAGAGTGAAGCAGAACAGAGGAGGAGCCATTAAAGTCAGTCAGGATCAGTTTAAACCTATATAAAGCAGCTCAGACTGTGTGTTAGGGAAAACAAATATTTCCTTTGGTTATTAATTACTGTTTATTCTTAGTCCAGCTCATGTCATGTTCTTCATGTTAATCCAAACATAGACAGAACTAACCACGGACTACACACTGCACCTGGAACTTGTCATGTTTTATATCGACCGGATTGACCTTTTGAAGGAAACCTTATCCTGTTCCATTGTTACATGTGTGTGTTCTGTTTCATTCTTGTAAGAATCATTCTTGTTAATCTGAACAAAATTTTTTTTTACATTTGGTGCCGTGACTTGGTGTAACTGATCAACTGGAGTCAGGTGAACTGGCAACATTGGGCAACAAAAACAATACGTAGTGTAGATTGATGCCTGTTAAAAACACATACTCACTAAGTTACATGAGTAATGTTTGTATTAAAATAAAATCATCCCAAGAACGTGGATTTCATCAACAATATTATTGATTAAAGGTTAAGTTTTAGTGGAAAGGGTACACTTCAGTTAAGCAAGTTTGAGATTAGACAGAGTCGTCTGTGACAACGTAAGTTTCACTGTTCGGTTAAATGTGGTGTAATGTATCATAAGTAATTATAGCCATTAAAAATGTGATTTTTTTTCTAGTTTCTCTGTTTGTTGGTAGAATAGCTTAGCCATATCCTTAACAGTTACAATACGTTTGTTTTCCACTGAACTGAAACAGCTGAATCTTAAAAGGTGAAGAAAAAATTGACTTAGCAGAGTGGTTTAGACCAGGGGTCCCCAACTCTCGGGCTAAACTGCGGCCTGGTCATATGGTTCCGGGCCACAGAGAAGGAACTAAATTACATTATTTTTGTTTTATTTATTAGCTGAGTCTGAACAATGTTTTATTTTGAAAAATTCCCTCTATTACATCCATCTATGACTCATTCTTGACACTGGTCTCAGGCACGTGATACGTTGCCACTAAAATTAAACACTAATTCTAGCTAAAAAACAAACGTCTTTATAAAGTTTCTTCACAAAGGGGAAAAGACCCAGGGAGGAGACAAAAGTAGCTCAAACAACCTTCAAGAAAAAGAAAGCAACATTTAACAGACAATACCAGGAGTCATATTAAAAATATGGAGCATTTTGAAAGAGAAAAGCATGAACATGAAGGACAGAAGCAATTACTGAGGGCCACCACATTAACAAATGCGAGTGCACTGAAAGCATCATACTTGTTGGCTAATCGTATTACTAAGGGTAAAAAGCCATTAACCATTGGTGAAGAATTAATCCATCCCGCCACTAAAGACTTTTGGCGTAAACTTTTAGGAGAGGCTGCGGTTAAAAAGATCGCACAGGTACCTCTTTCGGCTAGAACCGTCACTCAGCGCATTGAGGAAATAGCAGAGGACATTGAGACACAATTGTTGGAGAGAATTAATATATTACCGTGGAACGCACTCCAGGTTGACAAATCTACAGATATTGCCAACAAGGCGATATCTTTATCAGGAGGATGTGCATGAGGATATGTTATGTGCACTATCATTGCCAACCAAAACCACAAGTGCAGAACTATTCAAGTCGCTGGATGATTGATGAAAAAGAATGGCGAGCGCTTAAGATTTATTTACAATCACAAGAAAAAAAAACTCCATAATAAAGAACAACCGCCGCGCTGCAGGTGTGGCACTGAACCCATGGCTCTCGTTGTGTGGCGGCGTTCTTCTTTTATAGGCCGCTGATTACGGTCACCTGCCAGATACCTAAAGGCGGAGACAAAAGACAAAAGAAAAAACAAGCAAATGGCACGAGGGCCATAACACCCCATGAAATTCACCTTACCCTCTGTCATTAACCCACCACCAAGCAATCACAGCATACAGTTACTATACACAATAGAAACTGTAGCCTCAAGATATTAACCACATATAATATACCATTTTGTGGCAGATGTTATCTGTCTCTGGATAGAGCACAATGTTTTCTTTCCCCTTCTTGTGTTTGATGTGGAGATTGTACTCTTGTACCATCAATGCCCAGCGCATCAGCCGCTGATTGTGGATGTACATTTGAGCCAAGAACACAGGATTGTGGTCAGTGAACACAATGACAGGTATAGTTGTGGAACTCACGTAGACATTGAAGTGCTGGAGGGCAAGTAACATAGCTAAGGTTTCCTTCTCAACGGTGGAGTAGTTCAGCTGGTGCTTCTTGAACTTACAGTGGGGATCGAAAGTTTGGGCACCCAGGGTAAAAAAAATTATTAATGTGTATAAAGACACCAAGAAAAGATGGAAAAATATCCAAAAGGCATCAAATGACAGATTAGACATCCTTATAATAAGTTAAAAAAGTTAGATTTTCTTTCCATCATTTACACTTTCAAAATAACAGAAAACAAAAAAATTGGTGCCTGCAAAAGTTTGGTCACCCTGCAGAGTTAATACCTTGTACTGCCCCCTTTGGAAAGTATCACAGCTTGTAAACACTTTTTGTAGCTAGCCAAGAGTCTTTCAATTCTTGTTTGAGGTATCTTTGCCCATTCTTCCTTACAAAAGTCTTCCAGTTCTTTGAGATTTCTGGGCTGTCTGTCATGCAATGCTCTTTTAAGGTCTATCCATAGATTTTTAATTATGTTGAGGTCAGGAGATTGTGAAGGCCATGGCAAAACCTTTAGTTTATGCCTCTTGATGTAATCCACTGTGGATTTTGAGGTGTGTTTAGGATCATTATCCATTTGTAGAAGCCATCCTCTCTTTAACTTCAGCTTTTTCACAGATGTCATCAAGTTAGCATCCAAAATTTGCTGAAATTTTATTGAATTAATTTTTCCTTCTACTTGTGAAATGTTCCCTGTGCCACTGGCTGCAATACAACCCCAAAACATGATTGATCCACCCCCATGCTTACCGGTTAATTTTTCATTAAATTCTGTGCTCTTTCTTCTCCAAACATACCTTTGCTCATTCCGGCCAAAAAGTTCTATTTTAACCTCATTGATCCACAGAACTTGTTTCCAAAATGCATCAGGCTTGTCTATATGTTCATTTGCAAACACTGATTTTTGTGTTGAGGACGTAGAAGAGGTTTTCTTCTGATGACTCTTCCATGAAGTCCATATTTGTACAAGTATTTCTTTATAGTGGAATAGTGTACCACAACACCAGCGTCTGCCAGATCTTTCTGGAGGGATCGTGCAGTCAAACGTGGGTTTTGACTTACTTTTCTAACAATCCTGCGAGCCGTTCTGTCTGATATTTTTCTTGTTCTTCCAGATCTTGCTTTAACTTCCACTGTTCCTGATGACTGCCATTTCTTAATTACATTCCGAACAGAGGATATTGGCATCTGAAAATGCTTTGCTATCTTTTTATAGCCTTCTTCTGCTTTGTGAGCGTCAACTATTTTCAGTTTAAGTTTTCTAGACAACTGCTTAGAAGAACCCATGGTGCTGATTGTTTGGACAAGGTCAGATGAGTCTGGGCATTTAAAACCTTTGAGATTGACATCACCTGGTCTATCCAGACGATGATTGAGTCGACTATCACCAGTTTGCCTACCACAGCAATAGGAGCACAGAAGATGCCGTTTCCATGGCACTGCGATCTGTGCTAACACATCTTGACAATAAGAACACTTATGCACGTATGCTGTTTGTTGACTTCAGCTCAGCATTCAACACAGTCTTCCCGTCCAAGCTAATAGCCAAACTTGAAGACCTGGGCATTAACTCTTCCCTCTGCAACTGGATCATGGACTTCCTGACCAACAGACCCCAGCAGGTCCAATCCAGCTCCATCTGCTCCAGCTCCACCACACTCAACACTGGTGTACCACAGGGATGTGTACTGAGCCCCTTCCTTTTCTCCCTCTTCATCTCCGACTGCAGGCCTGTGAATGCTTCTAACGCCATCATCAAGTTTGCGGATGACACTACGGTGATTGGTCTCATCAGCAACAACAATGAGACTGCCTACAGAGAGGAGATCCAGCACCTGGTGCAATGACAATAACCTGCTCCTGAACACCTCCAAGACAAAGGAGCTCATTGTGGACTTCAGGAAAGAGTCAGGAAGGACACATAACACCATCCACATCAATGGAACAGCTGTTGAGCCTGTACTACCAACACCTGGTCAAGAAGGCTCACCAGCGACTCTTCTTTTTTAGAACACTAAAAGCCTGTTCACACCGGGACAAATTTCACCGACGTTTAACGCCTCGTGACTAAACAATGGGCACCAATGTAAGTGTTCACACCGACGCGAAAAACGCCACGTGTAAAAGCGTCAGTTTTTTAAGAACGTCTCGGGTTTGCTTTTTTGGTTTGACGCGCCGCGTCAAAAACTATACGACCAATGAGATTGGCGCTTTTGCTCACGTGTCTGGAGCTTCTGAAGTTACAGTAAAACACAACTTGCGGGCGCTCAAACACAAAACGGTCTTCCCGAGCACACATACTTAACGGCGAAGAAGATATACGGCAAGAAGCGTCTACACTGCCGGGAAGAAATAAGACGAAGAAGATGCAAGGCAACATGAATGTAGAGCTGCTGGTCTCGTTGGTGTCGGAACACAATAAACTATATGACAAACGCGACATCGATGACTTGCTCTCTTCTTCTGTCAGAAGCGTAAAGTTGCGCAGCGCAACCTTGTGTACCGGGGTATTTCTGTTTTATATTAAGCGCCATCTAATGTTAAGGGAATGAAGTTGCATGTTCACTCAACTCATCGTCAGCAAAAATCGCTTGGGTGTGATCACAGAAAACGCATTGAAAAACACTGGCGAATAACGCTGGCAAATATTCGTCCCGGTGTGTACGAGCCTTTAAGAAGAATTGACTGACCTCAGATATCCTGGTAATTTATCGCTGTGCAATAGAAAGCATCCTGACCAACTGTGTCACAGTCTAGTATGGGAGCTACTCTGTTGCAGAGCGCAAGGCACTGCAGCAGGTGGTAAAAAACGCCCAACGCATCACAGGGACTCCACTTCCAACCACGGATGATGTCCAGAGGAAACGCTGTCTGCGTCGAGGTCGCAGCATCCATAAGGACTCCTCTCATCCCGCCCATAGACTGTTCTCTCTCTTGTCCTCCGGCAGGCGTTTCAGGTGCTTCACAAGACCAGGACCAGCAGACTTAAAAACAGAGCTGTCTCTATATTGAACTCTGCACCCCGCTGATCCCTCTGCCCTTCATACACTGCCCACCCTCCTCACTGCGCACACCCCTTCTCGGTGTCTTTTTGCACCACTAGACTGTCTATACATATCATTATGTTTACCTGAACTATTTCAATCAATCAATCAATCAATCAATCAATCAATTAATATTTATTTATATAGTGCCTTCCAACAACCACAGATTGAACCAATGTGCTTAACAACATTAATAAAAAATAAACATATTTACAAATAGGTTTAAAAACACATTTACACAATAAAACAGAGCAGTGTCACAGAGCCATTAAGTGCAAAAAGCCATTTTAAATAAATATGTTTGTTTTAAATAAAGTTTGGCTTTAAACAGAGGCCGGTCAGTGATGGAACGTAACTCAACGAGCAACGAGTTCCAGAGTTTAGGACCGGCCATAAAAGGTCATTCCAGGGTAAATTGACAACTGTCTTTAAGTTGGCAGATAAAGTAGCTGCATTTAAAGCCAAACTGGATTTGTGGGGACTACGTGTGAACAGAGATGTGTTTGACATGTTTCAAACATTTGCGTCTATTTTGGAAGAGACTGAACCCGAGCCTTCATTATCCCAGCTGGTGCACAATTTTTCTATGCTTTTAAAAGAGTTTGAACACTACTTCCCAACCACAAAAGACCCACGAACTGCCAAAGAATGGATCCCATTTTTCAACAGACCAGGTGAATCCAGCATGTCTGTGCAAGAATGATATCAACTGCTGGAGATCGCAAATGACGGCTGCCTTAAAAGTATGTTCGAGACAACAGCTTTGCCAGTGTTCTGGATTAAAGTCATGGCAGAATATCCCAAGATCGCCACAACAGTGTAGCGTACTGTAGTGAATACAGTTTTATGTTTTATTAATTAATAATTAATATGAATATTAATTATGGAAATTAATAATTGATATTTTGATATCAAAATATTTTCTCGTTAGGGGCACCACTCTAGTTTTGAACAGATCCAGAGAAACTGTTTAGTCTAGTCTCATTAATCTAAAGGAAGTAAATTCTCCTCGTTTTCAAAAATTCTCAATTAAACAGAAAAACATTAATTGTCTTTATGGGATTTTATTAAAGATTATACAGGTTTAAAACAATGAATAATAATGATGGAAGGACACAAAGGAATAATTATTTACACATGATGAGTAAATCAAAGAACGATAAAACAGGTACTTTCAGAAAATTTTGTGAAACAAAAGGAAGTATTGATTATTGACTCTATTATTAAATGAGGGACATTTACGGAGCGTTTAGAGGGGGTTTGATGACAGTTTCTGAGGCCAAGGCTGTTATGTTTTAGACAGTTAAGACGCCAAACGAATGTGTCACGTTGGACTCACCCTGGGGTCGTGATTGGTCTCAGGTCTCAGCGACGAGAGGTCCAGAGGTTCTCCAGAACCCCGTCGCATGCTGATGACGTGTGTCGCCTCCAGGATGGCCTGCCGTGTACACTCAGACTCCGGAGGGGCCGCCGTGGGCCCGGGGGATGTCCAAAAAGCGTCTCGTTACTGTCACAACTAGCCAAGCCTTTTAGCATCAGCGTCGTACAAATAAAATTGAGTCTTTCAAAGTCATTGCGAAGTCCACTGAAGGAGGTCTTAGCGGCTGTGTTGCTGGCTTAAAACTTGCTTGAGAAAGCTCGATTTAGTCAAGCTAACTCTTAGCAGGCGAGAAATCCTTTTAAAATAAAAGCGAGGTAACTTCTGTCAGGCTGGCAGGAAGTAGGCTACTTTGAGCAGCTGTGTGAAGAAGGAAAACTTAGCGTTGTGCGCTAGGTTTTCAGACTTTAACCAAAGAAAGTTTACTCATTTCCACGAGTTCGAAGCTTGTAAGGGTTGCCAAGGCCGTACGGCCCTGAACGGACCGCAGGTCCAGTGCCAAGAGCGGACGCGGTGGCAGTTTTATCACCTTCGGACGGGGCGTGTCTTACGGAGAATTTTTATTAATGATTTGGAACTAACTTGGAAAAACTTTTATGAGGCTTTTTTTTACTTATTGTATTAACAAACATGCACCTTTTTGTAAATTTAGAGAAAAATGTCGCAACAATCCCTTGTTTTCCTGTGAGCTGTGTGAACTTTTAAAAGAAAGAGATGAGGCTTAGGCTAAGGCCAGAAAAACAAAGTCTCAGGTTGATTGTAAATATTGTTATTTGTGTTTCTGATTATGTCTTGTATTTGTCAGAAACTGTGTGTAATGCTGTCGTCTTGAACAGGTCTCTTGGAAAAGAGATTTTTAATCTCAATTAGGATATCACCTATCATTATAAAGGATATAATGAAAAAATAAAAAGATTAGTCCTGGATATTATTTCTGTTGAATGTGGGCACTTCCAGCTTCTGTTCCTTCTGCTGAGGATAAAGCAGTAAGTAAGTTTATGAAGATGAACCAGCCTCTGCTCACAAGCACCAAACCGCTGTCTTTGTTTTCTTTATGAATTTGTTATTACGCTACATCTCTGTAAAGTAACTAAGTATTTCTGTTATTGTTGCTTTATTTTATGTTATTGACGTGTGTCTAAAATAGTCTTGTGTCTGCAAATACAATGATCACAAGAACAAAAGTAAAATGTGTGAATAATGGTATGTCAGTATTATTCAAATGTGTAGTGTCTCAGAGAAAAAAAGTCTTTACCTGAACTGGACATGGACAGAAACACCAGCAGCAGGACTCTGTGGACCATGGTCTGGATCAGGACTGGGTCTGGACCAGAACTGGGACCAGACTCTCTTTGATCTCACTGGTGCTAACGGGCTCAGTGGTAGAGCAGTCGTCCTATAACCAGAAGGTTGGCTGTTCAATTCCCCCTCTGCCCTGTTTATACAGTAGTTATGTCCTTGGGCCTTGACTCCAGTGTCCGTAGAACTAGTGTATGAATATGCGTGACTGTAGAGGTGTGTTGGGTGGTGGACGGAGCTGTGAGCGCTGTGTGTATATCTGCCCCCCCGTCTGCCAGGTGTGACTGTGTGACTGGGGTGTGAAGAGTGAAACCACGATGTAAAGCGCTATGGTTTCCTGAGAAGGATGCAAAAAAGTGCTGTATAAATGCATGCCATTTAGTTGATGTACTTTTTTACAAATGACTAATAAATATTTTCTCATGTCGTTTCCTGTTATCTTCTTCTGCTGCTGCTGTTTTTTGACACCTGCTCTTAATCTGTGATTTTTATCTGAGCTTTATTTACGTGTCAGCATCAGTAAAACTTAAAGCCACTGTAAAGCTCAGTGCAGTTGTGTTTGTTGCAGCAGAGTTCAGAGAAATGACTCCAGTTGAATGAGTCTGCGTCTGTGACAGAAGCCACACAAGTTCTATCCCTCGAGCCTCTGTACGACCCAACAGGAGCCAAAAACACGTCCAGCAGCTCTGGCCTGAGGTCCACTCTGGACAGTGGACAGTTAGTAACAGAGACACTTTAGAGAGGCCAGTTGAGCTGTACATGCATGTGTTTGGGCGGTGGGAGGAATCAGAGTACCTGGAGAGAACCCACGGTGTCCACGTACATAAATAATGTTTATACAAGTATTAAAGAAGCTACTGATCAAAGAGTAGATGTGTCTGTGGTCAGTTATCTTAGTTTATATTGACTGTAATATTTATATTGACTCAGGGACAGGCCAGAAAAACAAAAAAGAGCATTGCCAGACCTGAAGAACTGTGGTCCGTTGTCAAAGCTGGTGGGTATTTTCAAGGTTTATGTCCCGTTATTATCATTAAACCAGGCATTTACATAATTCAACTTTTGCATCTGGTGCAATACAAACTGGAAACAACAGTAGTTTCAAGCCCCACTTCACTGTTGTGAGGTTGAGAAGCTTTAAGGACACTGCTGTTAATCAGGATCATCAATGCCTTTTTTAGGTGCAGCTGTACTGGCCTTAAGTGCATCTGCTGATCTGGAGTCAGCAGCAGCTACATGTGGAGAATGCATTATTGTGACAGAGCCCCAGCAGGACCAACATCAGGTCTGGACTGAGTCATGTTGCCTCCTGTCAGTGGGCCTCTGTCAGACAGAAGGCTGCAACCAACTGGTCACAAAGGAGCTTTCAACACATGCTGTTTGTAGAAAGAGCTTTTTCCTGTCACAACTTGATTCTACTAATGCTTTGAGTGCTCTAAATACATTTTACTGGCTGCCTATAGTTATTGTGTTTACATGATACTGTACTGGTTGGTTTGTGGGGCTCCTGAGGCAGCTGACAGGTACCGGCAGAGTGGACTGCAGCCCATGAGCCTGTGGAGGCAGAAACCCGGGTCTAGGAGGAGTTTGGTGAGGCCTTGGAGAAGCTCTATCATTTGGTCTCGAAGAAATTCTGTAAAACCGTCCGGCGCCACAGGAGGAGGAAGCAGTGCCCTGCCAACACAGTTTACAGTGGAGCTGGGCAGGTGTCCCGGGCACGTCCCACCAGGAGGAGGCCCCGGGGAAGACCTGGACACACTGGAGGGACTCTGTCTCTCGGCTGGCCTCAGAACGCCTCAGTATCCTCTGGAAGAGCTGGAAGCATTTGTATAAATAAAAATACCACAGTGATCAAAAAGTGTTTAATGGGAGAAGAATAAAAATTAACATCAAACTAAAACCTTTCTAGTAAAATGAGTAGAAAAATCCCTGATGTACCTTTGAGAAAGACTTAAAAAGGTCTGAGTGTGTCAGGCTACTTCTGTTCGATGAACTCTATGGATGCAAGTCTGTTTGGAGGAACAGGACAGAGTTTTGTCTGGCATCACAGCGGTGCTCTATGGGATCTGATCGAGGACAGTAAAGGCCTGTACCCAGTCGACTGATATATTCCTGTTTAGATGGATTAATGTTGTGGGGGCTGTGTAGAAGGCAGGCTTGTGGCTCGGTCTGTTGGGTGAATGTTAATACTGCTGCGTCCTCCAGGTCAGTCTCGTCCTCTGTTGGAGAAAAGTAACAGAGATAAAAGCTAAAAACCTTCTCTAGTTCAACACCATATAACTTCAGTTTTGTTTCAGGGACGAGTTTTTGATTTGAGAAAAACATAACCTTAGTTTTGTCGACTGAAAGTTTAAATCCCATTCCACTTTAAGGTTAGTCGTTAGTCAATCATCCCAGAAAACTCTGTTGGGCTTCCCACACTTACCTGTGGGGGTACCATTCTCTACTGCAGGCCTTTCTGACACATCTGTTCCTGTTTTGAGCTGAACACTTCAGTTGAACATGTTTCCTTCCAGTCCCTTTTGATGCAGTTTAATAAGTGCCCATCTCTCCAGAGCATCTACTTTTTCCAACATCAAAGTACACTGTTGCCTCTAACTCTTTCCTAACATCATCTTCTAAACACAGGCTCCATTGTAGCTCTGGCTCTTCTGAATCCACTTTGATATTCTGGCCCAGTTCCTCCCAAACTTTATTAAACATCAATATCTTCATTAGGTCTCCTTCACTGAGGAGCTGAAGCATAAAAGGTTTCTTTTCCTGGCGCACTCGCTTTCCAGTCGCACACATGGCTGAGGTATTGGCCGCTAAAGTCGAGTCAGAGTCTAGAAGTCTAGATCTGTCTTTAACAGGATTCCCGTTCACACAAAATGTCTGCTGAACTCTGGCCGAACACAAACTGTTTAATCTCCTGCCCATTAGAAATCAGACTTTCTGTTTCCTACTGGAGGAAAATAACTGTTGTGTTTCTGGGCTTGGCTGCATACTTAACTCATGTCTGACTGCTTCCCTCCTCAATCCTTTTAGATCAAGGTGAACAGCTATAATTAATATTGATCTGGGTTCTTTCAGTCTTAGATTTGACGTCTGTTGTTGCATTTATAACACCTGCTGAATGTCACCACTTTTCTCTTCTCGACCAGCATCTTATTGTCTGTTTCCTGAACAATAACCTGTTTTTTCCACAGCAGCCTTTGTCGAGCAGCCTGTCTTTATCTGCCAGCTTAACGGCCTCTGCACCACATTTCTCTTACTTTGATTTGCTGAACATTGGCCTGTGACTTCATTCCGTCACATCCCCAGTCTTCCCCACTGTGTTCACCTCCACAGTTACAGCTCTTAGCTTTGACTCAGCACCACATCCAGCTCACTGTTTCTTATTCTTACACAGCTTTGCAATGTGACCAAACTGTTGACAATGAAAGCATCTCATGGGCTCACATTGTACATCACAAACCCTAAAACCTCTTCCTTTGGCAAGTCTTTAGCCTCAAACTCAAGTAGCACAGTGTCAGTCAAGACAAGACAAGACATTTATTTTTGTAAAGCCCAATATCACAACAACAGCCGCCTCAAAGGGCTTAACAGACTGCACTAGACAACATCCCCTGTCCTTAGACCCTCCATCAGGGTGAGGAAAAACTCCAAAAAAAACCCAGCCGGGAAAAAAGAGAAACCTCAGGGAGAACCACAGAAGCAGGGGTCCACTCCCAGGACGGACCGGCCGTGCAAGAATGTGTCCAGGACAGTTGGAAAAAAAATACATAGAAATACACAAACATATTCACAAAAACATTTATGTTGACAGCGTCCAGTGTCCACTCTGTGTGTGTGTAATAGTGGATGGGACTTCAGCCAACATCAAGGTAGATGAGCTGGGGGTCCTCACACTGGAGCAGCGTCCGGGGGTGGGGGTCATCAGGTCAGAGGCTTGCGTTCACCCTAGGAAGGAGGTAGAAAGGAAATACTACTGAAAATATGCAGATGTAATAATAATATCAGCGGTTGAGTGTGTACCTACAGCTACAACCAGTGTAAACCTAACCCTATGATCAATCAGTCTCCATACGTTTGGTGAAATAAGTATGTTTTGAGTTTGCTTTTGAACCTCAACAGAGTCAGATCGCCGCACTTCCAGCGGGAGCCCATTCCACAAAAATGGGGCTCTATAAGAAAAGGCTCTGTAGCCAGCAGACTTCTTCTTTATTCGAGGAAGTTGAAGGAGGCCAGCGTCCTGAGAGCGAAGGGTACGAGCTGGAGTATACCAGGTGATATACCAGGTCAGATAGGTAAGAGGGCGTGCGTCCACAAAGGATTTTATAGGTTAACAAGAGAACTTTGAAATCAGCTCTAACATGAATAGGAAGCCAGTGTAATGAAGCCAGGACCGGAGTAATGTGATCAAACTTCCTGGTTTTTGTTAAAAGTCTGGCGGCTGTATTTTGGACCATTTGTAGTCTGTGAGTACTTTTCCTCGGCAGTCCAGAGAATAACGCATGGCAGTAGTCCAGCCTGGATGTGACAAAGGCATGAATGATAATTTCATCATCAGCTAAAGTGAGGCAGGAGCATATCTTTGAGCGGTTCCTCAAGTGACAAAAGCTCAGTGTCAGTGTGTCTTTGCTGAAGCCTCTTTGTCGTTCTTACAATGTTTGTAACTGTACCACGGCCACTTTCCACATTTGTAACTGACTCCTTAATGCTGACACCAAGGGCTTTTCCAGTTCTCACACCTTTTCAACCGTCAACCTTCAGCTCTCCAACTCTCACAGTTTTAAAGCCTTGAACCTTTCCAACACTGGTCACCTGCTTTTTCTGCCTGGTTTTCAGAATGAACCCAATGAACAGCTCACTGTCACTGAGCACTCTAGCATACTTATCTTCACCTGGAGTCTTGTTCCGTTTGTACGTTTTAAAGATTGCATCTTCTTTATTCCTCCTTCTTTCTCAAACCTCAGCACCACATTTAGGTAACCAGACTCAAGCTTCTCACCAACATCCTCCAAAACCTCACTGTCCTCACTTCTCTGCAGCAGCACATTAGTGAGGTTACTGAATTCCTGGAATATTTCACAAACTCCCTCCTGCCTCTCTTTAGCTGATGCTGAAACTCTTATTCATGCCTTTGTCACATCCAGGGTGGACTACTGCAACTGGTTATTCTCTGGACTGTCAAGGAAAAGTACTCACAGACTACAAACGGTCCAGAATACAGCCGCCAGACGTTGAAATGAAACCAGGCTTATTTGTTTTAGAGAGATTTCAAAGTTCTCCTGTTAACATATAAACTCCTTTGTGGACACATCTCAGTGGACACCATAACAGACAGACAGACAGATAACGTAGCTTTTTCATTAAACCTACAGGACATCATCCAGATGTCCATCTTTTGGACGAGTCAAGGCAAATATTCCAGCATCACTTTATGTTTCAGTCTCTGTTTATGAACAGAGATAGATGTAGAAGTATCTAAAATATCTAAATGTATTCCATCATTTAGCTCCATCAAATCTGACTGAAGAGGGATTATGAGATGTTTTCCATAAAGGTAAATGCAGATGTGCAGCCTGCCCAGTAGGATATATGGATCTGACAGATGTGAAGAAAAGACCACTCAGAATTATGCAGTGCTCTAAAAACAAATGTCCAGCTCAGAAGAGTATTAATAGTAATATTAGCATCTGTAACCAGACATATGCTTATTACAGGAAACACACCTGTCCAACAGAGACAATAACAAACTACTCACATCACAATTTAACCTCTCCTCCGCTCCAACACAACATTTACCCACAATTCCACCATTGCAGATCCAGAAGGACGCTTTATAATCATTAACATGTCAATAAATAAGAAACCCAGTCACAAATGGAAACATAAATGGCCCAAACTGATAATAACCCGTTATTCTTCCATAACTTTTTCTCCTCAGTTTCTACAAACTCACATTGTCCAGTTCTAATCAGTAACTAATTCAACACAGTAACTAACCCTCTTCATTGTTCTCCCCGGTCCACCACACACATCCACTTCTTCCTCATCACTAACTCCATCATGTCTAATATTTCACACTCAACAGTCCAGCCCATTATCATCAGTGACCACGCCCCAGTGTCATTTCCACTGAACACAGTTAACCCACACAGAACCTCCATTAGAGGGCGCCTCAACACATCCCTCCTCAAAGAGCCAGGATCTGCTCATCTCATTAAAAGAGAGTGTTCATGTTTCATTGTACGTGGGAATGCCCACACAGGCCTTCACTTCCTCCAGAAAGGTTAGAACTTTACTGAACATTTGTTTTCTGAAAGCCTCGTGGAAATCAGAGACACCCTGTGCCGTGTCACAAAGGGGAAACAACTTTTTATTTAGCTTTAGAAAAACAAACCCTAAAAGTTACTGTCAGAACCCACTTTGCTTTTTAACTTTTGTAATGTTTCTCACCTTTGTTCTACTTCCTGTTTTATTTTGGTATTTGTCTAAGCTCTCGTTTGAGTTGACTTCCTGTTCTTGTGTGTTTTCCCTACATTGTGACTTCCTGCTCTGGCCCTAATGTGTTTCCCTGTGCCATGCTGTCTCCTCTGTATAGTCTGTGTGTTTCCTTTTGTGCCAGATGGTGTTGTTCCTAGTGTTGGGCTTTACAACACTTTCTTGTGTTTTGTTGTTTAAACTATGACCTTTTGGAGCCTGTCTTTGCCGACTCCTCTGGATTTGTGTTATAGGAATTTTATATATCCTTATATTTAACCAGAGAGACACGGAGACAGATTATATTTTAACAAGCAATGGCCAGGTTTTAATCCTTGCAAGGATGAAGCAAAGCAGACACAGTAAAAAAGGTTACAGCGGGAGGTTTGCTTAAAGATGTAAACATGACATGAGATTATATACACACAGTAACGGCCTTGTTGAGGGGCGCTCAGCTCTAGGTGCAAGTTCTGTGACGAGCCATGTCTCAGTCCTGTTATGTCTACTTCCTGCTTGGATTAGCACGAAGGACATGACATGGATTTGACCTGACCTGAAGAGAACTATAAGCCCCCAGTAACAATAAACATTAAAATAAAAATTTCTTATAACAATTTGTTTGCCTGATTGGACTGATACTTGTGTATGAAGCCTTTTCTGGATTAAAGCCCTGCCTACATCCCAGTGCTATGTGTTGTTTCTTTTGGGTCCTGACCTGCTGCGGTCCTCACAGTCACAAAGAACACACACATTCTGCAAAATATGGAACACTTTCTACAACTTCCTTGAGAAGAATAACTTAGCTGTTGGTGGTTGGATGGAGGAACACATGGATTGAGGCTTTTTGGTTTTAAGTTGTTTTTTTTAAACCATGTAAGTCAGTCAATGTAAGTGTAATGACTGAAGCACACTGTCCACTGTGACAGAAATATCCAGTGTATACAGCACTTTTTACTGTTCATTACAACTCTTTGTTTCTTTGTCTTATTTGTGCCATGTCCTTCTGTCTTCTCTTGTTATTGTGATTGTTCAAAGAAAAAATCCCTAAAGTCACTCATACTGGAAACAGGTAAAGCACTTTTAAAAGGTTTAATCATTTCGTTTTCTCAAACAAAAAGAACAATTACAGACAAAAAAATAAAACAACTGGAAATAATAAATGCAATAATCCGAAAGAAAAATACTCAATGAATTCCAATGAAATGAAATCAAAACTCAGTTCATTGAAAACCGACTCCGTCAAGAAAAGCTCCATCACAACAATAAATCTTTCAAACATCTGGAAAACCCAATCCAACAGAATCAGAAAAAAACAACAATCGCTAGCATCAAGAACTCGGCAGCCCACACAATCACCGGAAGAGTCCAGATTTTTACAGACCTTTATCGAGAAGATATATATTCACAAAATCACAAAATAACTCAGATACAAACTCATTTCAACGATACTGACCTTGCAAAACCCACAAAGGACCAACATACATTCACCAAAAATCCACCAAAAGGAACTTGACAGTGACTCAAACTAATGCCAACAATAAAGCTCCAGGACCTGAGGGCTTTCCTGCTGACTTCTACAAACATTTCTGGAACATTCTTGCTCCACTTTTTCACAGATTTAATATTGAAATAAATGACACCTGAAGATTACCTTCCAATATGAACAGTGCTGTAATTCCAGTCACTCTAAAACCCAATAAACCCCCCATATTCCTTGTCAACGTGGACCTTAGAGTCATTACAAAAGCAAGAAGTCACAGAAGAGAAAAGCTCATGCCCTCCATAATACACCAGATCAAACAGGTTTCATTAAAGACAGACACTCGTCCGAAACACTCTCAGTTTTAGAAATACATGAAGGACAATCTCCATATTCACTGTAGGTTTGAATGTTCTCAATAATCCAGGTCTGGCCTTTTTGGGTCACTCTGTCCTTTCAGATGGTGTAGTTATTCCCTGATTAAAACAATGTTTTAAGTATTATAGGTTGCTGAGGCCCTGAGCTAAACCTTAGGGGACTTCTCTGCATAAATTTTTTATGTTCTCCCAGTTTGGTTTCCCTCTGAACCCTTTCTAAACCTTTCCACTACAGACTTATCCTCAGTGAGTTGCACTGATCCTGGGTCAGATCTAGAGTCCCTGAGCGTTCCTCCTGCTGCTCCCACCAGGCTGCACCAGCGCCTCAGGATCTGAACGGGTTAATGACACACAATCTGGACAATTAAGACTTAATCTTTTCTAAAGTGATTAATACAACACAACTGAAAAACTGAGGTGGGACTGTAAGGGAGCTGTGCTCAAATAAATGTCCAAAAATGTAAATCAAAGCAATGTTCTTGTGTATTCCTCCACACTGATGTGAATGACTGAGGAAGTCCAGCAGAAAACATTACTTCTGCTGAAGCTAGACGTAGAGCTTTTGAGTCTGAGGTCGACTGGCATTATTTCTGTTAAAACCACATAATTTTAAAGAAGAATCTGAAACATACAGGGACAAGAACCTTTTCCAATGACTGTAGGGGATTTAGGGAAAATAAACTCTACAGACGTGTTGTTGTATAATCCAATAGAATAGTTTGAATGGATCAGATTGGTTTTCTTCAGTGACATTTCTATTGAAGCATGCTTTCTGTTCTATTTTAAAGGACTTCTGAAAAGCCTGTCTTCTTAGATCCAAAACCTTTATCAATAAGAACTCCTTTAGCTGTCGTTTATGTTGGACTTTTATTGGAAGTTTGATAAAGAGCCCTAGATTTAAATGTGAGGTTAACTATGGATTTTAAAAAGTGTTTCATTTCTTTTAATAGATAAGACAGCTCTAAAGTCTACAGCTAAAGTGAAGCATGACAGGAAACACCACTGAGTGTCTTTTCAAACAAAAAATTTATTTTAATTTTATTTTTTTTATTTATTTTTTATAAAAAAAACATTTATTTTAGTTCATTGTTGACGGATCAATTCTAATGCAGCACTAAAACTTCTCTCATTTTCTCATAAGTTCATTTAAAACTGTTTTGACCATTTTACATTTCACAAAGAAAATAGAAGAAGCTCATTTGTATTAAACCCAAACGGAAACAAACTAGAAATTAAAAAAGTAAATACATAAATTCAGAGACATTTGGAAAAATAAAATTGACTTTGTGTTTATTTAAATGTATTTATAAAAACAACAAAAATTAAAGAATGAAGAATTTAAAAACTTTTCTGATTATAATAATTACAATAATTCTAAACAAACACATTTACTGCCATATCACTTTTAACCTTTTACAAAATATTTACATTTTATTTAGGATTAGAGACCTCAAACATTTCACGTGACCCAAATGTCACTTTAAAACTCATTTAAAAATACAAAGGAAAGGTTATAATTTATTTAAAGTAAGAGGATTTCTGTAAAAGTAATAAAGTCTAAATCTGACTCACATCAAGAACACAATCAGTAAAAAAAAACTATTGAAGCATGTTTTTCAAAGTCACACAAAAATAAAAGCATATTAATAAATCAAAGACAAAAGGTCATTATGTAGGAACAATATGAAGGAATTTAACAGAAAAGTAATAATCTGTGTCCCACACTTCTTTGGGTTTTTCACTTTTAAAAGGCTCATAGGTTTGGAATAAACAGGCTTTAAATTCCTCACTTTTATTGTTTACAGGTAAATCTTGGAGATAATGCCTTCAATTGGTTTAAACTTGATAAACTCTACAATTTAATTTTCAAATCTCATTTAAATAAACAGCCTTCAGTGTCGGTCAGGATGCCTTTTTTGTCGCCCCCTGGTGGCCTAAAAACACATGACAGAAAACATACTCTGTTCAGAAAACCAGAACAAACATAAGAATAAAACAAGCACCAAACAAAACAAAACCAGGAATTAACCATAAACCAAAACCCCACAGTTGATACTGTCGTTGTGTCCTTGGGCAAGACACTTAACTCACCTTGCCTCCAGTGACTGTAACACTGGTAATTACTGTAGAACAATGTAAGTCGCTTTGGATAAAAGCGTCAGCTAAATGAATAAATGTAAATGTAAACAAACTGAACACAGGTGAGAGCAACACAGACAATAGCGACACAAACGAGAATGACACAGACAAGAGAAACACAGGTAAGAGGTGAGAGCAACACAGGTGAGAGCGAACACAGGTATGGAAGTATTATAAAGTCAAAACTATTGAGAGTGCGGAAACACAATTACGAGCGAGCAGGCTACAATGTGGGCGAGCATACACAGATCTGAGCGAGCAGAGTCTATAGTGCGCTCTCGTTTCTGTGTCAGCGCGTGCGCGAATCTGTCAGTGCGCTCTCACAATTCCGTGTTTGCTCTCTCTTTGTTTTTACTGTGTTTAAACAGTAAGCTGCTGAGGGCACAGTAAGTTTAAAAAAATGGCAACAGGACACACCCACATCCGGGTATAACCTCACTTTACTTTCAATGTAAAATTCAAGAAGTTAAGCTACAATAATCACACTGTTTTTTAAGCAAAAACAAAAAATATATATGGAAAACGTATGTAGAATAGAGTACAAAAGGTACAAGCGGATAATATATACTTTTTAAAGTTTGGATTGTATAGTTATGATTATTTATTTATTCACATTTTTTGTGAGGATAAATCTCTTGAGATGAAACATCTCGTTTTCGAGGTAGTCCTCTTACTCACATTCATTCACTAGGAACACTTTACAGCTGCCAGTTGACCTATACATACATGTCTTTGGACATTATGCCTATATCCTATTAACCGAAAATGACTAACTTGATGAATAAAAATATAAGCCCTAATGTAGTACTTCTGTTACCTCACTTGATGGCAGCAAAAGCCAGTCAAATCCTGGACAGTCATTCATGGGAGAACCATTCATTTACTGGTCAATGCAATCATTTGTGTAACAGAATAAACAAAATATGGTGTCACACTACTAAATGTATTTCTTTATTACATAATAATAATAGCTGTATTTTTTATTTATTTATTACTTACAATAAAGGCGCTACCTAAGGCGAAACCTTAATAATACACATTTTCTTCTCTATAAAACATTATTTAAGGATTATCTTTTCATATGGTAATATCTAATTATCCATTGTAAAAAAATCTGTCAGTTAAGTTAGGTAAATTACTAAAAGCTCCACCTCACCAGAAGTGAACTATCCTTGACTATAAACTGTATTTCTGAAGGTCAACAGACTTTTAATATAGTATCTAAATTAAAAAATGTTTTTGTATTTTAAGTCTAAATGAAAGAAAAAAAGTGTAATTAATAAATAAAATCTACTTAAATGTATGGTGTGCTCTGCTGGTGAAAGTTTAGAGTTGTTTTACTCGTTAATTTATTCAGTTTGTAAGTTACAGCTTTAATCTGTTTATCAGAGTGCATTTAAGATGAATATCTACAATGTATTACTATGTATGTAATATGTATTGTGTTGATTGGTTCTTGATACAATAGGAGATGACAATAGTATAGAAAATAGAGTTTCAATAATAGTTTTAGGTAAATGGTTTTAAACTCTATACCCAGCATGTGGCATTGTTGTCTTGAAATCTGCCACCATATGGTCCAGTTCTTCATCTTCTTTGTTATTTTTGAGCATGTGTTTATAACTTACATGTTTTCAGCAAGACATCTCTAAACACTTTTAGATACGCCAAGATGCTGAGTTCCAAGAGTCATGGACAGTTACTCCTTGTACTTGCTCCGGATACACATTTGGTATTTCAGGTTGACAACAATAGATGTAATCTAGAAGACTGTGTAGTCCTTCCACAATGACTGGTGGGATGTTAATGGAGTTGGCCACAGCATTTATCAAAATAATCTCTTGTGAACAAATAAATGTCAAGGAAGTCCATATCAATGGGGAAATGATTGAGGACTTGAAAAAGTCTCTCCAATATTACATCCCTTAGTAGACCTATGTTCTTAGTAATGTCACGTGTGCGTTTACCTGTGAGTTTTGAGTAGCCTAATTAGACAAGATTAATTATTGTAAAGGGTAATTTTTTACACATTATCAAATGCACCACTGACCATTAAACTACTGTAAAATGACTAAATTAGAAATGGTCATTCACGGGTGATAGCTTAATGCTAATTAAGCTAGAAAGACAACAACGAGCATACTGTTCAAACACAGTCAAAACAGAGAGAGAGCAAACACAGAACTGAGAGTGCACTGACAGATTCGCGCACGCGCTGACATAGAAACGAGAGCGCACTATAGACTCTGCTCGCTCAGATCTGTGTATGCTCACTCACATTGTAGCCTGCGCGCTCGAAATCGTGTTTGGACGCTCTCAATAGTTTTGACCTCATAATACTTCCATAGAACACAGGTGAGAGCGAACACAGGAGAGAGCAACACAGGTGAGAGGGAACACAGGCGAGAACAACACAGGTGAGTGGGAACACAGGCGAGAATGACACAGGTGAGAGCGAACACAAGCGAGAGCTAACACAGTTGAGAGGAAACACAGGCGAGAACAACACAGGTGAGAGCGACAGAGGTGAGAGCGAACACAGGTTAGAGTGAACACAAGCGAGAGCGAACACAGATGAGAGGGAACACACGTGAGAGGGAACACAGGCGACAAAACAACACAGGCGAGAACGACACAGGTGAGAGGGAACACATGGCCAGAGCGAACACAGGCGAGAGTGAACACAGACAAGAACGAACACAGGTGAGAGCGAACACAGGTGAGAGCAAACACAGGTGAGCGCGAACACAGGTGAGTACAGTACCTTACAGTAGAAGTATAGGGCAGGGATGTATATGAGCTTCAACAGGAGGATGATTAGAACTCTTATGATCAGGTCTGAGTCGGAGGCTGTAACACATCAACACCATCACATGGAGTTAGAGACATGAGGCCTGTTCAAACTAATATAATAATCTGTGTACAGTAAATATAATATAGAATTTATTGTAAACATTGTTTAAATGTCAAGCAGAAGTGGGTAGTAATGAGGTACATTTAACTTGAGTAACTTCGTGAAGAAAAAATTTGCTTGCGCCGGGTTATTTTTACTTTTATAACTGCAGTGCGCTACAGGAAGTGCAATCAGTCAAATGAAGAAGAGCTTTTATCTAAACTAAACTACTTCCCAATTTGTCTATAGTTTAGTTCATAACAAATTTTTATGTTTGCTCTGGAATGGCTTTGGGATTTTAATTTGTTTGTCGTCCCCCTGACAGTGTTGGAAGAGATTGGCCCTGGTTCCTGCTGCAGCCAAACACACTGCACTGTTAAAACACAGAGTTCCCTATCAAAAGCTAAACTCGATGCTGCGTAGCATACGGTATGGGGAACACTCTTTGTGTCACCGGTTGTGAAGCAAGTGTGTCAAACACGCTAAGAATTGGCTTATAATACCTCTGTTGGTGACACACTCATCAGCGGCAGCTGTGTGACTGAGCCCACCTGAACAGAGTGTATAAGAACGCATGACACCCAAGCGTCTTCAGGTTTTCTATGTCTTCAGATCGCTTTGTGTGAAGTGTGGGCAACCTACTTGCTGCAATGAAAGTAAGACCGTTCTTTTATATATTTAAGCGTATAAAACTATGACTGAGCTCAGGAGGAAATGTGTTCGTCTGTGGCAGAGGCACATTTCTGATGATAATCACCATGAGGTTTTTTTTTGCGCGCATGGAGGTACCAAGGCGGCTTGGTGCTCGGGCACGCGTGCTACCGGTGTTTCCCACGAGCATGTTGATCAACATCCCTGGCTTCCCTGGCTTCTGTGGGGGCTGCTGCCTTCGAGCGCTCCTCCCACTTTGACGTGCCGGTGAGGTGAATATTGAGTCTTATGGCATCTGCATCCATGGTGTTACCTTTGGGGCTTCTGCACATGAGACCATTTCAGCTGTGGCGCAGATCCAGAGGGGATCATCCAGGAGCCAACCCCCTGAAGTAAACAAGGGTTACGCGCCGAGAGCGCCGTACCCTATCTATGTGGGCCAGAGCCCATTTTCTCACTTTGGGTCCCACTCTAGGTCCATGTTGTCTTTGCATGATGGTAACAACAGATGCATCCCTCATGGGCTGGGGTGCGGTCTTAGATGGCCGTTCCAGCCCAAGAGATAGGAGAGTCCATCTTCTTGCATGGCACATTACTTGCCTTGAGATGAAGGCTGTATTTCTGTATATATGCAAAATGCATGGAGGCAACCGTGGCTCCTTCGCGACTCCAGGTCATCCGCATTCTGAATTACATTGACGACTGGCTTATATTGGCTCAGTCTCAGGAGCTAGTGCTTCGACATTGAGATGTCGTCCTAGCTTGTCTCACATCTCTTGGGTTGATGCACAGTGCCAAGAAGAGCTTCTCTCTGCCGCCCAGAGAACAACATATCTAGTGGTTGTTTGGGACTCAACCGAGATGCAGACACATCTGTCTCCTGCACATGTCGAGTCCAATCCAACTACCCTGAAGGCTATCAGGCTTCTTGGCCGTCCAGCCCAAGGTATATGGAGAGGCCATCTTCTTGGCCGTCCAGCCCAAGGGATATGGAGAGGCCATCTTCTTGGCCGTCCAGCCCAAGGGATATGGAGAGGCCATCTTCTCGTATGGCACCTTGAGATGAAGGCTGTATTTCTGGCCCTCAAATACCTCCTCCAGCAGCTAAGGGGCTACCATGTCCTAGTATAAGTAAACAGCACGGCGGTGGTCTCTTACATAAATCTTTAGGGCGGACCGCGTTTGTGCCGCTTGAACAAGTTAGCGCAGCAGATTCTGCTTTGGGCTCAGGACAAGGTCCTGTCCCTCAGGGCGATTCATATCCCTGGGCACACGAAGGGGGGAGCAGATTAATTGTCCAGACAGGTTGTGACACACAGGGACTGGAAATTCCACCCCAAGGTAGTGAGCCAAATCTGGGAAAGACGAAGCAGAGGTGGACCTCTTTGCTTCACAACAGACAACACAATGTCCCCTCTAATTCTCTCTGACTTCTCCAGCTCCCCTGGGTCTGAAAGCGATGGCCCATACGTGGCCCAGACTGCGCTGTTATGCATTTCCCCCAGTGGCTCTGCTCCCGGGAGTCCAGGTGAATGTCCATCAACACTGTTTGCGCCTCTTACTAGTAGCGCCCCGTTGGCAGACCAGAATGTGGTTCTCAGACCTAATATCTCTCCTCGACAACTCGCCATGGGCGATTCCGACCAGGAAGAATCTCCTTTCTCAGGCACTGGAGACAGTGTTTCATCCCCGGCCCGAGCTCTGGAACTTTCACTTTTGGCCCCTGAGGGGGACCAATTATAAGGCATTGGGCTCCCAGCCCCTGTTTTGAGAGACTATTTGGAGTGCTAGATCTTTCTCTACTAGGAGAGCCTTTGCCTGCAAATGGCGTGTCTTGAAGCTTGGTGTGCCACACACCATGTAGACCCAGTTCACTGCCAGATTGTTTCAGTGTTGAAGTGTCTGCAGGACAACCTGTCCTCGGGCACTAATTCTAGCACACTCAAGGTCTTTGTGGCTGCCATTTTGCCTTGCCACGCCATGATTGACCGGGTCTCGATTGGGAGACACGGTCCAAGCGGTTGAAGCCGCCCACTAGAGCTACAGTTCCTCTCTGGGACCTAGCTATAGTGTGTGAAGGCTTAGTAAGCGCTCCTTCCGAAATGCTAGAGTCAGCATCTGTCAGGCTTCTAAAGATGTTTTTTCTGGCAGCCTTTACCTCTCTTAAGAGGATTGGGGATTTGCAGGCTGGTCAGTTTGCCATCCTGCCTAGACTTTGCCACAGAACTGGTCAAAGCCATTTTGCCCCCTCACCCTATTTATCTTCCAAAAGTTCCACTTTTGACCCTAAATCCTCTCATTCTTGAAGCCTTCTGTCCTCCGCCATTTACAACCCCGGAGCAGTAGAGATTTCACTCACTGTGTCCAGTACGTGCCCTCCAGACCTATGTCCACCGCACTAGCCAGTGCCATGAGTCCAAACAACTGTTTGTATGCTACAGGGGCTGCAAGCTAAGGGCTGCAGCCACCAGACAGACTATATCACGTTGGGTGAGGGATGCCATTGCCCTGCCGTGCGGTCAGATTTTGCGGGTTTGCAGCTTCAACAGCTCTAGCAAAGGTGTCCCTCTGCAGTAAGTTTGTGATGCGGCAGGCTGGTCCTCCCCGCACACATTCATCAGTTACTATAGTTTGGATGTTCATGCTACTCCGAGCTCGCATGTCCTTGAGTAATCATCCCAAAATTGTGTTTGTGCACAACCTGAGGGGTCCAGACACTTACAGTGCGGCAGTGTTGGTATTCTCGTTCCCCATAGCGTATGCTATGCAGCATTGAGTGTAGCTTTTGATAGGGAACGTCTCGGGTTACTTGACTGTAACCCTGTTCTCTTAAAAAGCTGCTCTTTTACCACAGTAAAAAGACACCGTTTACAATTAGGGTTAGGGTTATTTCTAACTCTTTCTCAGTAGATAGTATTATACAGGACCTATGAACCAATCAGAGTGAAGGGATCTTGTCATGTGACTTTTAGAGACGCATTCTTGTTTGTACTAAAGTTACCCCCGAGAGTGAGATAGAGGGTCTGGCTCTGAGATGAGAAGTTGTGGGAGAAAACATGGAGGTGATAAACACAGGTGTAGCCTCCTCTGTGGGTGGAGCCAGTGTCAGTGAACAGAAAGTGGGCGGAGTGATTGACAGCTGGCAGGGTGTGGTTCTGAGCTGGGTCCACAGTGGGAGAGATGAGCTGGAAGGAGCCTCCTGGGAACTGAGGATGGACAGAGCATGTGACGGTGAAGTCTGAGCCCAGCAGCACCCGGAGGCCCTGAGGCTGGGCCTCGGAGACCCCGTCAGCAGAGACAGACAGGGAGATGTTTGGAGGAGTCAGTAAATCTGTAAATAGACAAGAGCCAGATCTAAACCAAGTCTAAACCAGGTTTAAACCAGGACTAACCCAGTTCTAAAATAGGACTAAACCAGGACAAAACCAGAACTAAACCAGGTCTAAACAAATTCTAAACCATGACTAAACCAGGACAAATCCAGATCTATACCAGGTATAAACCAGAACTAAACCAGAACTAAACCACATCTAAACCACATCTAAACCAGGTCTAAACTGGGTCTACACCAGGACTAAACCAGGACAAAACCACGTCTAAACCGGGTCTAAACCGGGACTGAACCTGGTCTAAACAAGGACTAAACCACATCTAAACCAGGTCTAAACCGGGTCTAAACTGTGTCTAAACCAGGACTAAACCAAGTCAAAACCAAGACAAAACCAAATCTAAACCAGGTCTAAACCGGGTCTAAACCAGGTCTAAACCAGGTCTAAACTGGGTCTAAACCAGGTCTAAACCAGGACTAAACCAGGTCTAAACCAGGACTAAACCAGGATTAAAATTAGGACTAAACCAGGACTAAACCAGGACTTAACTGGGACTAAACCAGGTCTAAACCTGGTCAAAACCAGGCCTAAACAAGGACTTAACCAGGTCTAAACCAGATCTAAACCAGGACTAAACCAGGTGTAATCCAGGTCAAAACCAGGTCTAAACCAGGACTAAACTAGCACTAAACCAGGTCTAAACCAGGTCTAAACCTAGTCTAAACAAGGTCAAAACAGGTCTAAAACCAGGACTAAAACCAGGACTAAACCAGGTCTAAACCAGGTCAAAACCAGGCCTAAACCAGGACTTAACCTGGTCTAAACCAGGACTTAACCAGATATAATCCAGGTCTAAAGATAGGACTAAACCAGAATTAAGGCTAGGGCAAAACCAGGTCTAAAACCATGATGAAACCAGGACTAAACCAGGTCTTAACTGGGACCAAACCAGGTCTAAACCGGGAATAAACCTGGTCTAAACCAGGACTAAACCAGGACTAAACCATAACTAAACTAATACTAAACCACTATATTGTTTCCTAAATAAAATTTCAAAAATAAAAAGCACAAATCTGAATTCCTCTCAAAAGGTAAATAATGACCTGAAAAAAATTGGAGATGCAGTTGTAATTTAAACATTTTTCTTTGAGAATTGAATTATTTACTAGCTCATTTACCTGAACACACCACTTCCAGACCAGACGGGAGATTAGAGTTTGTTCCCTCTACACACTCTCTCAGAGCAGAAGCCTGCTTTACACAGAGACCTGAAACCATCCAAACAGGTCTCTTTGGAAAATCATCTCTTTTTTTTCCAGAAACAGCTGAACCACAGTTCAGGTCTCGACACACAGCAGCTGTAGCTTCCAGGCCCCAAACTCTAAACCGGTCAGACACTGGTCTCCACTCTCCTCTGTGTCTCAGCTCCACAGTCCCAGCACAGCGACTGGACTGTCCCACCAACCGGACTGGCTCTGAACAGATACAAGACAAAGTTATTGGAAGAGGAACACAGTGGTATTAAAGCCCCGCCCTGTTTTACCTGAGCAGGTGAGATCCACAGCTTTTCCAGATGAGCAGGTGTTTCCTGAGCTGGACCTGCTACAGTTCATCACAGCAGACTCATGGCCCTCACACTGGAACGTCTGCCCCAGAGGAGCCCTCCCCTCTCCATAGAGCGCCCCCTGGAGGAGAGAAGGAGCCCCACAGCCCAGCTCCCTGCAGACCACCTCTGCATCCTGCAGGTCAAAGTCCTCTTCACAGACTGAGGTCCAGGACTGGTCCCAGTAGACCTCCAGTGATCCTGAGCACAGCCTGGGCCCCTGGAGCAGCCTCACAGAGTCTGTGGACACAGAGAGATGCTCAATTAAGACAGACACAGAGTCTGTGGACACAGAGAGATGCTCAATTAAGACAGACACAGAGTCTGTGGACACAGAGAGATGCTCAATTAAGACAGACACAGAGTCTGTGGACACAGAGAGAGACTGAATAAAGACAGACACAGTCTGTGGACACAGAGAGAGGCTGAATAAAGACAGACACAGTCTGTGGACACAGAGAGAGGCTGAATAAAGACAGACACAGAGTCTGTGGACACAGAGAGAGACTGAATAAAGACAGACACAGTCTGTGGACACAGAGAGAGGCTCAATAAAGACAGACACAGAGTCTGTGGACACAGAGAGAGGCTGAATAAAGACAGACACAGAGTCTGTGGACACAGAGAGAGACTGAATAAAGACAGACACAGTCTGTGGACACAGAGAGAGACTGAATAAAGACAGACACAGTCTGTGGACACAGAGAGAGACTGAATAAAGACAGACACAGTCTGTGGACACAGAGAGAGACTGAATAAAGACAGACACAGTCTGTGGACACAGAGAGAGGCTGAATAAAGACAGACACAGTCTGTGGACACAGAGAGAGACTGTGTCCACTCTGCCTCTAAGAGAGGCTGTCTTAAGTCAGCCTCTCTTATTCAGCCAGAGAGAGGCTGAGTAAAGACAGACAAAGAGTTGGGGGGTCTTGTCACTCCTGCTAATCCAAACATGGACACAGACATTTTGCACGTACGGCATCATATAAAATCTCATCTATTATTTACATTTGCAAAGAAACATTATCATTAATAAACCTATGTTTCGTTAATACATGTGTGTGTTTTGTTTTATTTTTGCAAGAATTTAAAACCTGAACATTCATTCTTAATTGTACGCTGTCTCCATCGTCTTTTATTAATCTCAACTAAAAATCGGGATCAGAGAGGAGACAGAGACCAGCCTGACTGCAGAAAGGACCATTGGCTTTCAATTCAGGTCAAACAGCTGTGACATTATTTTACTGAGATGGGATTTACTCTGGGAGGAAAAGTTTAGTTAAGACCTGCTTAAAAGTTAGCTGGGTTATGCACTATCTAAGTATTTCCATGTAACTTTATAAAAACAGGTCTATAGCAGTGAGACTAAACTATAAGTTTATAAAACCGTCCCACGGGGAACAAAGGGAAAATATTTTAAACTGGTGAGTAAAACAATCTTGGAGGGAACCTCATTGACTGAAGTGTTTTGATTTATGAAAAACCTGGAGTTAAGGAGAAATAAGAAAATAAAACATTAAACACCCAGAGGGAGGGGTCTAGCCCAATACAAAGAAAATGTAAAGTAAGAGGAAAAGTAAAAGTTTATATTATTTAATCAGTTAACTGTTAATTATTAAGTTAATTATAATTTAATTGAAGAAAAATAAAACAACATCCTGAGAATATTTCTTTTTCTAATTAGATGATTTAAAATATTGTGTGTTAACCCGTGTGTTCCACTTACAAACGCTCAAAAGAATTTCCCCTTTAGATAAAAAAATTTCTGATTCTGAAAAAGACAATATGGAAGACATTGTTCATTTATAAATCTTCACAAAGCTTGTGACAATGGATCCTGCAAAACTATTTCTGATCTATATAAATGATTTATGTTTTTATTAACTAACTATTAACTTCAACGTTTAACATACCTCCATAAGGAAAATGTGTCTTTTTACATTCTCCATTGAAACAAGTAGAAATGGAAACTGAACCAATGTTGAGTGAACTTTGAACTTTCAATAGTTTTATTTTTATAATACGACTAAGTTATCATTTTGTGTTTCCTTGTGTTTTTGACTGTTGTGTGTAATGTTAATGAAGCATTGAAATGCTAATGTCTATGGCATTTCTTATTGTGTGGCTAAAGTTTATGAGCCAGATTCAAGTGGTTTTGATTCTGAAATATGTAAATGTTGCTCTGTTTCGAACTGAATGATGTAAATTAAATATGCATCTTTAAAGAGAATTATTGATTTGTTTACCGGTAAACTTAGAACTAGATGTTTTGACTCATTCACACATTATCGGTTTTCAGGTCAGGTTTTTGGGGACTGGAGCCTATGGCAAGCTGGAAGGACAAACTTTATTTAATTATTTTTTTGTGAGTGATTCTGACACAAACATTTGTAAAATACAGACAATTATTTTTTTCACCTTGTTATGGGATTGGTATGTTTTAATATTTATTATTATTACTTCTCATTCTGCTCATGTCCTGTCCTTCAACATAGACCTAGACATATCCACCACCTGGCCTCTGGGTTATGGTTATGTAGAGAGATGAACTAAACACTGCTGGATATAAAATCACATGTATTGTTTTCTTTGTTAAACAAAACTTCATCCTATACCACTTGTGACATGTTTGTGCTTTTGCTTCATACTTGCAAGGATTAAAACTTGATCATTCATTTTAAATTATATACAGTGTCCATTGTCTCCTCATTAATCTGAAACGGATAAATTCTCATACCACATGCACTTTTTGAATCTGAACTTTTCCCTAAAATAATTGAATATATTTTGATTTATGCTGTTTTTCTGTTTCACATTCATGTTTCACAGCCACAAGCTCCATTAAGAACATTATCGTCTGAATACAGTGTATGCAATATTCCTCAACTCTAATAAGTTAAATAATACCCAGGTGTTACACAATCGATAATATCTCATGCAGCGTTAGCTCTAAGGCTGTATTGTGTTGAACAACGCTTTTTTAAAACATGCCATTGTCAAACATTAGTTGCTCTCTTATCTCCCAGGTTATAGGAGTTTTACTGCTGTAAAACGAGACTCAAACATACTTTACTCTCAAATAAAGTTTGTCAAACAACAAATACAGAAGTGTAACTTGTCTTACCTCCTCTCTAAACATGATGCCATTAAATCTCCAAGTCATGTGAACGTCTGTCTGATGCTCCGACCGTCATGTACGTACAAGGACACTGAATGCAGTTCCTCTAACGACCACTGGTGTCACTAACTGTTTTTCAGAAAGTTAGGTAATGCCACTTTAAAGACAAATCTTTAAAGGCATGTCTGTGCAGGTAAACTGCTGAATCTAAATGTCCCCTGTATTTAAGTGTTAGCCCTGCGACTAACTGTCCAGTGTCCAGAGTGAACCCCGCCTCAGGCCCAAAGCTGCTGGGACAGGCTCCAGCCCCCCCACAGCCAATGGGAAAAAGTTGCAAAAGATAAAGGAATGAAGGGAACATTTTTAAATCAAAAGGACACTGACTCAAAAGTGAAGCCTCAGTGTCATCAGTGCAGTGTTACCTGAACAGGTGAGGGCAGAGAGGAAGGACCTGGGTGAATCATTTGAGTCCACACAGTCTCTCAGTGAAGATGTGGACTGGACACAGGAGGAGCTCATCCTCCGAACAGAACGATCAGAAAGACTTCTCTCTTCAACAGAAATCACAGAGCCACAGTCCAATCGACGACAGAAAGAAGCTCCTGTCTTCAAGTTCCACTCATTCTTCAGTTCCCAGTGAATTGTGCTCATCACCACATCTCTCCATTTGTCCAAGAGTTTCAGCTGCAGGGCTCCATCACAGTGACTGGCTCCACCCACCAGCCTGACGTCATCAGGGTCTGACACAGAAAAAGAGCAGTGGATAAAAGGGCAGAGAGAGTGGAGCAGAACAGAGTAGGAGCCATTAAAGTCAGTCAGGATTAGTTTAAACCTATATAAAGCAGCTCAGACTGTGACTGGAGGAACTCAACACAGGAAAGTCAATGGCAGCAGCTTCAGACCAGGTGGCTTTGTCTTTCAGAACAATTAGAAAGCTTTGCAGAGGAATAATGTGGAATAAACTTGTATATGTCACACAGTAGGTTGTAGCACATGGTGCTAAATATTAAATGTAATTAAAACCAAATAAAATAAAGAAAAAAATAGAAATAGCTCTTACAAGGCCTCATATGGTGGCCGTATATATTATAAAGTATAAATAAATCCATATAAATGTATATATTGTGAGCATTTCATCAGTGCTTTTCGTGTACGTGGCTCTGAAACAGCAGCAAACTAATTCAAAGCCTTGACTCTAGAGGCGTCTGCAGGTCGGTTAGTGTCACGTTAGATGTAGGGTGACCACCCGTCCCGCGTATTGCGTGCACGCACAGCGTTTGAAGCCGAATTCATGCGTCCTGCAATTTGAGATCGTGTCACGCATAATCAATGCTTGCTCCAAAAAAAGGCGGTCGCTCTATATCAGCGGTCCTATACTAGTCTATACCAGCGGACCGACGGACCGGTACCGGCCCGTGGGTCTTTTGGTACGGGGCCGCGCAGAAAGAATAAACAACTTACATTATTTCCGTTTTATTTATTATGTAAGCCTGAACGATGTTTTATTTTGAAAAATGACCGGATTCCTTCTATTACATCCCTTGTGGTGTATTTTTACTGCTATGTGCTTATTTCTGTGTGCTTAGTTAGTTATTCATTTATGCATGATGAGTTTATGTTATTGTGTTTATGGTTTATAATTATGCATGGTTTGTAATCAAGTAAGGGATGTTATATTAATACATTTAAAAATATAATAAAGCAAAACAAAGAAAACTTAATGTCAGAAGAGTATGGTTAAATCATGATAAGTTCACACACACATTGAAGGCCAAGATGGAGACATGGGAGCCTGATGCTCAAGGTCAGAGACGGGAGAGGCCTAGCAGGTGGGAAAGTCCCAGCGCCTTGCAGAATGACATCAGAAAGCTTAATAAAAATCTTCAAAGGCTCATCAAAGATTTATTAATAAACTGTCATATCAAAACTGTATAAAAGGCTTACATTTTATGTACAATAATTAGTAGAGCTGGATGATAGTCTACTCGGGTCGTTTGTGTTGGTTGTGAGCAATAAAGACTTTATGGCATTGAAATGTCTGAGTGTTCATGACTTATTCCACACAATTGTGCCAAAGGCTGAGCGATCAGTTTTGGACACAACATCGTCTATGACTCACTCTTGACGCTTGTCCCGGTCACGTAACACCCCTCAGTTGAACTGCTGACTAGGTTGTTGTCAACTCTTTCGTTGTTGCCATGACAGCGCACGTACGTGCATACCAGACACGCTGGCAGTGAACTTTAAGATGCGAGCTTTGCAATTTGAAAAATGGAGTCTGAAGCAAAAAATACAAGTTCAAGAAGAAACCTGAAGGTAAGAAACCTAGTTATGTAAGACCCCATTTGTCTAAGATGAAGTTTGATTGATTTTGAACATTGGTGGACTGTCTACAGGGGTGCAAATGTGTCACTTTTAGGAAACGGTAGCCTTTCAGGTCAAAATATGTCATTGTTTTGCATAGGATTGTATCTTGACACCTTTTTGCATTGTTGTCACCTTGTGATGGTGATGGGTTTGCACTCCTCTGTCCATACTGAAAAACCATTTGGAAGCTTGAGTTAAGACTTTTTTTTTTTAAACTGCTCCTGTGGGGTTGAGCAACTACAAGTCCTGTTAATCCTATAATTAGGCCCGAGCCGGTGATAGCCGGGAGGGCCTATTGCTTTTGCTCGGATTATTTATTTTTTATTTATTTTATTTTTTTTGCAAAATGATCCTCAATTTGACCCAGTGAACATGCACAAAAAGTCATTTTTATTTGGCCCAAAGTTTAAAGTCGGCGAAAAATTTATGTATTTGAATTTTCCAGAAAAAAGAAATATGAAAAATGACTCAGTGGCGACCCCTAGAAAAGTAAAAATTCATTGGGCCTAGTGAAAGTAAATTTTTTTCAATGTAGAAATACAAAACTTGGTACATCCATAGGACACCTCAGGGCAAACAGAAAAGTCTATGACAGCCACAGCCTAAACTCAACAGGAAGTCCGCCCTGTGGGGTGAAAGGCGCAACCACCTAAATCGTACCCCTTACGCCAAAAGATTCTAATCATTGTGTTTTAATCGAAATGGCCCAAAATTTGGTGAGTATCATCTAGACACGTGTGCCAACCAAAGTTGTCATTTTGTTTTTGATATCTTATCGGGTGTGGGTGTGGCAAGCTTGTAACGAGGCGGCCATTTTTGTAAAAATAAAATATCCCTTAACTCTTGAACGCCTTCTCGAATCAAGTTGGACCCAAAAAGTCATTTTTGCACATTCATGACCTGAACACAAAGATATGTAAATAAAAGGGTTAGCTTTGGAAATGGCCCTCTAGCGCCCCCTAAAAACCTATGATGGGACCAAAGATTTTAATTTGTCATAGAGACATGAAATTTGGTACACACATCACTTATGTCATGATGAACATAAAAGCCAATGACAACCACCCCCTATCTATAAATGTGTTGCCATAGCAACGGCGCTAATATGTGGAAAAAGTCAATGGGAAGGGAAAATTTTAGTTTGTCGTAGGCAAATGAAACTTGGTACACACATCCAACATGGGCTAATGAACATAAAAGCCAATGGGGACCACACCCTATCACACACGAGAAGGCGGCCATTTTGAATTGAAAATGTGGACCGCCTTAGAATACACCTCACTTTTAAAAATTGACAGAAAATAGCTGCTTCATTCCACAAACACCAAACTTAGGCAAAATGAGTTAACACACGTGTGCAAAATAGACAATGCCTTTTCTTGTTGTTTTTGCTCAATTTATATTTTTATTGGCCACTAAACTTAAGCCTGGCGAAATATTGAGGTATCTTAAGTATTTGAAAAAATAATAAAACGAAATGACTCAGTGGCGACCCCTGGAAAATGAAAATACATTGGGCCTATGGAAAGTGAAAGTAATTTTTTCCAACGTAGAAAAATGAAACTTGGTACATCCATAGGACACCTCAGGGCAAACAGAAAAGTTTATGACAGCCACAGCCTAAACTCAACAGAAAGTCTGCCATGTGGGGTGAAAGGCGTGACCAACTAAATCGCACCCCTCGCGTCAAAAGATTAAACCCAATGTGTTTTCATCTAAATGGCCCCAGATTTGGTGAGTATCATCTAGACATGTGTGCCCACCAAAGTTGTCATTTTATTTTTGATATCTTATATCGGGTGTGGGTGTGGCAAGCCTGTAACGAGGCGGCCATTTTTGTAAAAATAAAAAATCCCTTAAATCTCAAACGCCTTCTTCGTTTGTGCACATTCATGACCTGAACACAAAAATATGTAAATAAAAGGGTTTGCTTTAGAAATGGCCCTCTAGCGCCCCCTACAAACTTATAATGGGACCCAAGAATTTAGTTTGTCATCGAGACATGAAATTTGGTTCACACATCTCTTATGTCATGACAAACATAAAAGCCAGTGACAACCACCCCCTATTTATAAATGTGTTGCCATAGCAACGGCGCAAATATGTGGAAAAAGTCAATGGGAAGGGAAAATTTTAGTTTGTCGTAGGCAAATTAAACTTGGTACACACATCCAGCATGGGCTTATGAACATAAAAGCCAATGGGGACCAAACCCTATCACACACAGGAGAAGGCGGCCATTTTGAATTGAAAATGTGAACCGCCTTAGAATACACCTCACTTTTAAAAATTGACAGAAAATAGCAGCTTCATTCCACAAACACCAGACTTGGGCAAAATGAGCTAAACACACTTGTGCACAATAGGCAGCTTCTTTTCTTGTTGTTGTTGCTCAATTTATATATATTTTTTAATTTTATTTTTTCTGCAAAATGATCCTCAATTTTGACCCAGTAAAAGTTTGCTAACATTTAATTTTATTGGCCACTACAATCAAGCCTGGCAAAAAATGTATGTATTTTATGTATTTGAAAAAATAATAAAAAGACTCAGTGGCGACCCCTGGAAAATGAAAATACATTCGGCCTATGGAAAGTGAAAGTAATTTTTTCCAACTTAGAAAAATTAAACTTCCATAGGACACCTCAGGTCAAACAGAAAGGTCTATGACAGCCACAGCCTAAACTCAACAGGAAGTCCACCATGTGGGGTGAAAGGTGCGACCACCTAAATCGTACCCCTCGCGTCAAAAGATTAAACCCAATGTGTTTTCTTCTAAAAGGCCCCAAATTTGTTGAGTATTATCTAAAAACGAGTGCCAATAAAAGTTATCAGTTTGTTTTTTGATACATTTGTGGCTGTGGCCGTAATGAGCCTGTGAAGAGGCAGCCATTTCTTTGGGAAATAAATGCCATTTCCCAAATGCCAGGATGCTTCTTTTGGAGGAGGCACCTCCAGAGCCAAGACTAGAGTCTTGGAAAACTCCTCAGAATCTTTTAGACAACTAATATTTACATTTTTACTTTTTAACAGGGGGTGCAGCGCTTTCTGAGTCATTGCAAATCTCCAGCCAGTACTTTGTTTTTCTCGCCTTAGCCCAAGCATAATCTATTATTTTCAAAAGCTCAGACAGATCACAGGAAAACCAGGAAATGTGGAGACCTTTAACTCTAAATACAAGGTGGTGTAGCAGGCCCCAGCAGTAGCACAGGCCCGAGGTGATGAAGCAGGCTCCAGCCAGAAGAAGATTCAAGCAGCAGCACAGGCCCGGTTATTTGACAATTTTACATTGAAGTTTACGCTTTAAAGCACGAAATGCAATCCTCCGAGTACAAGTGTCCCCGCGGTCGCAAGGGAGGCGAGGGCCTTTATCGCCGCTTGCGGCTTTAATTATTATTATTTATTTTTTTCTGCAAAATGATCCTTAATTTGTCCCAGTGAACATGCACGAAAAGTTTTTTTTATTTGGCCAAAAGTTCAAGGTCGGCGAAAAATGTATGTATTTGAAGTCCCCGAAAAAAAAAAAATATGAAAAATGACTCAGTGGCGACTCCTGGAAAAGTCGAAATACATTGGGCCTATGGAAAGTGAAAGTAAATTTTTTTCAATGTAGAAATACAAAACTTGGTACATTTATAGGACACCTCAGGACAAACAGAAAAGTCTATGACAGCCACAGCCTAAACTCAACAGGAAGTCCGCCATGTGGGGTGAAAGGCGCGACCACCTAAATTACGCCCCTTGCGTCAAAAGATTAAACCCAATGTGTTTTCATCTAAATGGCCCCAAATTTGGTGAGTATCATCTAGACATGTGTGCCAACCAAAGTTGTCATTTTATTTTTGATATCTTATTGGGTTTGGGTGTGACAAGCCTGTAACGAGGCGGCCATTTTTGTGAAAATAAAATATCCCTTAAATCTCAAACACCTTCTCGGATCAGGTTGGACCCAAAATAGCATTTGTGCACATTTATGACCTGAACACAAAAATATGTAAATAAAAGGGTTAGCTTTAGAACAAACATATAATGGGACCCAAGAATTTAGTTTGTCATAGAGACATAACATTTGGTACACACATCTCTTATGTCATGACAAACATAAAAGCCAATGACAACCACCCCCTATCTATAAATGTGTTGCCATAGCAACGGCGCAAATATGTGGAAAAAGTCAATGGGAAAGGGAAAATTTTAGTTTGTCGTTGGCAAATGAAACTTGGTACACACATCCAGCATGGGCTCATGAACAAAAAAGCAAATGGGGACCACACCCTATCACACACAAGAAGGCGGCCATTTTGAATTAAAAATGTGAACCGCCTTAGAATACACCTCACTTTTAAAAATTGACAGAAAATAGCTGCTTGATTCCACAAACACCAAACTTAGGCAAAATTAGCTAAACACACGTGTGTAAAATAGACAATGCCTTTTCTTGTTGTTTTTGCTCAATTTATATTTTAATTTATTTTTTTTGACTGCAAAATTATCCTCAATTTTAACCCGTAAATGTGCGCAAAAAGTACATTTTATTGGCCACTAAACTCGAGCCTGGCAAAAAATTGATGTATTTTAAGTATTTGAAAAAATAATAAAAAGAAATGACTCAGTGGCGACCCCTGGAAAATGAAAATACATTCGGCCTATGGAAAGTGAAAGTAATTTTTTGCAACGTAGAAAAATAGAACTTGGTACATCCATAGAACACCTCAGGGCAAACAGAAAAGTCTAGGATAGCCACAGGCTAAACTCAACAGGAAGTCCGCCATGTGGGGTGGAATGCGCGACCACCTAAATCGCACCCCTCGCGTCAAACGATTAAACCCAATGTGTTTTCTTCTAAAAGGCCCTAAATTTGTTGAGTATTATCTAGACACGAGTGCCAAAAAAGTTATCAGTTTGTTTTTTGATAACATTTGTGGCTGTGGTCTTAATGAGCCTGGGAATAGGCAGCCATTTCTTTGTGAAATAAATGGCATTTACCAAATGTAAGTAAAAGTAAATTGTAAGTGGAAGTGCACTTGGCATTAATAAGATACCATGTAAGGTGCTATGTGGTAGAAATTGATAAACCACTATCAGTGAGTCAGCCCGTGGGGTGGGGGCACCGCCGTGCCAGGCAGTGTCCCACATTGTTCATCAGAAACATACCCCTTGTCCCCCGTTGGGCTTAGTAGCAGGCGGTCACCCTAGTTAGATGCCACAATTTATAACTTTTCACGCAGCTTTTATTTTGAAATTCTACATGTGATTGTTCTGAAACAACTTTTTCTTTTCTTTCTTTTCAACAAATTTTCTTTTGACTAGCTATTATTCTAAGATCTAAAGCTCCAAATATGAATACAAATACCTGTCTGTCTCAGCTTCTGAAATGATAAAAGCAGGTCAACAGAGAGACTTGTTCTTGGCAGAGGTAACCAGTTACATTTACTCAGTTTGATTTACTTGAGAAATGTTTTGAAAAGTACTCTAAGAGTAGTTTTACTTTGACTTGAGTAGATTTACTCTGACTCAGTTAAATTGAGCTACACTTCAACCACTTCCTTTTCTTTTACCATTTATTCGACACGTTCTATTCTTTATAGTTGCCAGAGACATGATTGTGTCTCACCAATCAGACAGAGACCTGCAGTCACATGACCAACACAAACTCCTCCCACGGAGCAGTCAGGGAATGAAAAGACATGGAAAGTGTCAGAGGTACTGTGTGTAATGTTGAAAGTGAAGAGGATGAAGAGTGGCCTTATGAACAGAGCTTCTCTCACACAGAGCAAACAATTTACAAATTATTTTATGTTTTTGCCTGATTACATCATTTCTAAAAATTTAATCAGACATTATGATCAAACAGTTCCTCAGTATTTATGCCTCCTTTAACCAAATATGTTTTTACTCTTACTAGAGTAAGTATTTGGATGAATACTTTTACTTGTACTTGAGTAAAATGATTAGAGTAAGGCTGCTCTTACTTGAGAACACTTTTAGATTATGTTTGAACTTTTTGAAGAGCCATGCTGATCTCTGTTTCATCATCTGATTAATGTCTGTATCAGGCTGTGTTCCCTTCTTTCTGGAAAACTGCTCAAATCCCTCCAATATCCCACTTGCATTTAATCGACAGACCAACAGCAGTTCTACCAGTAACATCAGAACAAAAGAGAAGACGCTATACAATCCATTCATCAGATCTCTTAAACCAATAACCTGCTCAGTGACACTCAGACTGCTTTTGTCCTCGTTAGAATAATTTTTAGGCCCGAGCCGGTGATGACCGGGAGGAACTATTGTTTTTGCTGCCAGTAAACATACGCGAAAAGTAATTTTTATTGGGCCCAAAGTTCAAGTCCGGCGAAAAAATTTATGTATTTAAAGCCCCCCCCCAAAAAATATGAAAAATGACTTAGTGGCGACTAGTGTTGTCACAATACTGGAATTTATAACTTCGATACGATACCTTCAAAATATCGGTATTCAATACCATTTTCGATACTGAAGGGAACACAACTGTCACAATATAATATTTTTTTTATTTTTTATTTAAAGATAAATATAACATGTCTAGATAGATCATGACAATGAGGTATATTAAATTAAAATCAATAGTTAACTTTCCTCACTGAGAGGGCTCGAAAATTGAAGAGAATATGCATTTGAATATAATTCTTTAAAGTAAAGTCTAATTTATTTTACACCTACAGCCTCTTAAACAATATGGAGATGAAGGTTGATAATCCACTGTTTTCTGTATTTTATCTTTTGTTTACATGTGGAGGATGTTTGAGTGTTTAGTTTTTACCAACACAGCTCACAGACCAAAGGAAAAAACTATAAAATGAAGCTAAAGCTAAAGCTCAGGACCTGGTGGTTTATTGACAACAGCTTGGAATCCTGCAAATAATGCCTAATACTCCTTAATACTTGTGTGAGAACATTGTAAATACAAAATCATCAAATCAAGCCAAAACATTTTTGGTAAACAAATATGACAAAGATGCAGTCATAATTGAGCTCTTTCTGTTGTCATTCCTCTGAAAACAACAGAAACAAGGAAAAATGCACTGAGCATTTCTTTAGCATTATCTGTTGCTAATAATTAACTGTTATTGTTTAATTTGCAGGTTCATCTTTAAACATTTTCAAAATTTAAAATAGAAATATTTATTTCCTGTATTTCTCCTGTGTGGGGTAACATTTTATTTAAAATGCTTATGATTAGTTCTGAAACAGTTTTTAGGATTCACACAGACACTGACAGAACTTAAGGAAGACTTAACCTTTGTCACTCATCTCCAAACCCTCCTTTAACACCTTTTCTGTTTTTAATCACCCAAATGAACATGTGTTGGGTTCAAATGAACGTAAACAGCGTGAGCTAATTACCCACGTTGTTTGTAAATGAGGTCAAATATGCGACAAACGAGTCAATACTTCACCTACGACAGAATAAAGAAGTTGACAGACAAATATACAACTCACCACATTATTAGACGTCCTCACTTCCCTCTGAGCTAGAGTCTTTTTAATCCCGACATAAAAACTGTCCAGTCCTGGTTCAGTTCTGGATTCATTCCGATTATCAAAGCAGCCTTTGATAATCTCTGCTTTTACTCTGACACGGAGCTTAGGAGATGAATTAACTAAAATAAACGTTCCCTCTCCGTCCATAACGTCAGTGAATCTTCGTTATGTTTTGCCAAGGCTCAACTTTTAGATTTTAGTCGTTTCTGACGCATTTTCAGGCTATGCTAAACATGTTGAATTTGCCGCTGCTCTGTCCTAGAAGTGGCGGCTCAAAAATATGTTTTACGTGGAACGAGAGACTAAAACAATAGTCTGTCCTTTTGAACAGGATTCAATAGTTTTTGGTTAAACTTTAGAGTACTTAGTGTTCTGGAGAACACTAAGTAAAATCTTTGGAACCTAAAGATAAAAAGTTTAAAGTTAAATTTTAGCATTTTTTTAAATTAACATTACTGACTTACTGACTATTACTGACTATTACTGAGTGCAATGTTGGTGAATCTGAATAAATAAAGAGAGATATGATTTTACGTGGATTTGATTTTACACTTAATGGGTTAAGTTTAACATTTGAGTGAAGGGAACTCTTTTTGTAGAGTCTGATGTAAAATTAGTGGAAACGTGAAATTAGGAATGGCTAAACGTTTTAAATAGGCTAAAATTAATATGGAAAAGATGCAAAAACAAAATGGTTTATTGTGTTTATTGAACACCTGGTGGTAAAACTGAGTTTTACAGAGACTAACAAATCTATACTGAACAGAGCCCTAAAAAAAATTATTTTAAAAGTAAATACAGAAATATTTACACAGGGTTTTGTTGATTTTATGAACAGTCTTTCCTTTTAAAAAACAGTCACAATGGTGATGGAGTTTTGGAGGAAAGCAATGTGAACAGAAGCTTTGTGGTGTGTTCAAGCAGCTGAGAGAGGCTGCCCGATTACATGGTTAACCCCAGAGGGAGGGGTCATGACCCGAGTTTTTTTAAAAGGAAGAATTTATAAAAGGAATTAGTTTGAAGTGATTGAACTATATTCTGAGTTTTTTCTAATTAGATTGTGAATTTAAAGTCTTTGGCTAAAAGTTTCTGTCGATAGATCATGAGAAACTAGTTCTGATCTATTTAAATTATTTATGTATGCATCGAATGAGTTAAATGATACCATGATGCGGATTATACCACTTACAGTTACAGGTAAAGACCTACAACTAATGGTAACTAAAATTAAAACTGAAATGAACAAAATGAAGTTTTAAATATAACAGAAACAACAGTTATGCTATTCGGAAAACATAAAGAAGATGAATAATTAGAAATGATAATTGATTAAATAACAATTTAAAATGGTAATTGGCACTAACCATTTTTTAAATAAATTTATTTATTGTTTTGAGCCATGGTTTTCCCAAGTCTCAAAAAAAAGAGAGGGAGAAGAATTATTAAAGTGAAGAGGTGATGTGTGGTTAACCTAATGGTTGGCATGAGGCTATAACAACAGTGTTTAATACAGTAAAAAATGAGTTCAAATCAAAAATAAATAAAGAAAGAAGGTTGACATGACCGTTCTGGAGAAGCACTGTTTGGTCTGATTCAGCCAAACCTTTAAGATTATATTAGATTTCCAGCAGACCATATCTGTGGAAACAGGGTTTATCTGCTGTTTCATTTTTATGGTTTGATCATTTTAAGAGCTTTTATGGTTTTGTATGACAAAAGCCTGGAGGAAACTTTCTGTGGGTCTAATAATGACAGAAAACGTTGATCACGAGTTGTTTGTTTGTTCTTTATTTGGATGGAAGCCAACTCCAACAAGTATACCAGTTCAGAAAAAAAGATTTGACAATTAATATAGAAGAAGAAGAAAGTTTATTTATATTGCAACTTTCACAGACCTAGTCACAAAGTGCTTTACGTGCAGCCATTTTTCAGGCGCTGTGGTCTGCAGGTTATCAACATAACTACATTTGTAGTTACACATTACAGGACACATGTACTTGCAATAACAGTAGCCATTACAACATACATAACATAAATAGGATGAGGAAACAGCACACGTGGTCACGTGATGGGATTTTCGAGTGGCTTACGATGGGGGGGTGGTAGAGTCAAACAGGGTCAGACTGATGTCAAACGGCAGACGTTTGGAGACTGTTTTAGGAAAGTAAAGTCAGGGCCTCTGTTGCGCGATGTTTTGGCTGTGCGTTGGAGAGGCTCAGTGGCTTTGAGGGAGTAAAGTTCCAAGAGGATAAGATAAGACCCAGCTGCTAGCAAGGCTTCCAAGAGGAACAAGGCGTGTGTCCATTTTGTGGAGTAATCTTGATGTTTCCTATCCCTGTCAGGCCTGATACAAAACAACGCAGCTCACCGGTCAGTATTCTTGATGTTAACCACTCTTCTCTGGATGGAACCCCATCATATCCGTTAAGCAGCGTAGTAGCTCACAGGTCTAACTCCCGGTGTTTTCTGTATGTTCACAGTCTGTCCGAGTCAGTTCCTCGGATTGTGCAACTCTTCAATGCAATCCTTTAAACTGTCACGTCACAGAAGCACAGTTTATCGATTCTTAGGAGTCCAGCCGGCAGTAGAATCAAATAAATGAGAGAAAAATACGAGACGAAACTAGACATAGAAGCACACACTGATAAGCAGGCAGGAGGAGCAGAGGGAAAGCTGTCCACCTTGTCCAAGAGCAGGAAATGAAGTGAACCACCAGTAAGAACTAATATTAACATAGCTCTTTGAACTTATAGTCATCTTGGTTTACACCTAGGAGTACACCTGTGAGCAGGGCTAGTGACAGGACGACCTGTAACATTACTCTGAACCTGACAAACTGAGAGATCAGGGACAGGTGCAGTGCAAAGCAGAAGTCTGGAGGTTGTGCAAAAGTAAGACCATTAGACCAGCATTGCCTGCTGACCGGAAACATGCGTCCTTAACGGATCCTCGTTTTATTTGTTCAGAGAACAGTGTGAGTCAAAACTCACACCTTAGGAGCCAAACAGGAGGAACAGCAGATCCTTCAGGTTTATTTGAGAGCCCCATATACATCGACAACACATCGACAACAGAGGAGTCCTTCAAGGTGTCCTTAATGAATATAAGACTAAAATTCAATTAGCATTGGGATTTCAATTTTTACCGTCTGAAATAATTTGCAAATGTAGAGTGTATTAAGTATATTTATAACCAACAAAGGTTTATGAATTGCACAAAAGATGCTGTAACTGTGAATTAAAACTGGAAATGAATTAAAACGGGTCCAAGGACTGGACAGAACGAATAGCACTGAGCTGCTTTGAGCTGAAAAGGTGAGATCTACAACAGGATGTCATCCAAGGTAACACAGGTCTAGTTAACAGCATAACTAAAGCCTTTAAGAGAATACTTCACACTCTAGCAGAGTTTTGTGGAACTGAGCAATTGATTTTGACCTGGTTTTACAAAATAGGTACAAAATATTTGGAAAATTAACTAGGATTTTAAATCTGTATTGAGATGTACTTGTGTGGCACTTCCATGTCTTAAAAATTTTGTTTGTGTTGATTTCCATGTATCCGGAGCTTGTTGGTGATATTAATGGATGTGGCCATTGATGGGTCAACATTCCTGGACATGCACCTGCCCTACGACTGTGGTCGAGGCTTTGACCTCAGATGAACACTTTGATCTGAGGGACGTTAACGTTTGCATGAACACCAACGGGACAACAGCTCCAGGACGGATCATACTACAGTCCTAAGGGGCGTATGGTTCATTGAAGTTATTATGCTTAAGATAATTGATTTTAATCATTAAGAATGTGCATATGTCTCACTCCATGTGTTTTTCTTTTCGAAACAGGGACAGTAATGGACAGGCAGGGACAGGCCGGAGATCTTGAGTCCGATGGGGCAACCAGCTTAAACTCTGGCATATTTTTCATAACTAGACAGGGACATGGCTTGTCATGGGACTTCTGCACCTGGAGCCTTGTGCCTTGGGGGGTGTGGGTATGGAAGATACGCCTCCCACCAAGGCCTTTACTGCAGTCATATTTAGTCTTATGTTTTGTTTACTACCTCTAGAAAGTACTCAGACTTGTGCACCTTCGTAGATTCAGTAAAACACAGATGTAATTGTAAATCATGCTTTGTCCCTTCCTTTTTTTTAACTTGTTGTTCTATTGTCTGGACTAATATTGACTTTGTTGTATCGGGAAAGGGGGGTGGGAGTGGGGGGGTATCTGCCAGGGGCTCTGCAGATGGAAATGAGCCTAAAGCTCAGCTCTGCATATTTACATTTGTTTTAATGTTCATTAATATTCATTGTCTTCTTAAATAAATTTATGTGTAAAGTAACATCCACATTCCCAGCACCATCTGTCAGATCCAGTTCTCTCAGGAATCCGCTCCACTTTTTTCCTCTCTCCTTCATTTCATCACTGCCACCTCTTCCAATCACCTGCAGCCTATTGCCATCAGTGAGGTATTTAAACCTCCTGTCCACCTCTTCTCTGCCAGATCGTTCAGCATACATTGTGTGAATGTTCCAGCGCTTGTTCCAGGTTGATCCCAGTCCTCGGCTCGGCTACAGTCCTCTGCTTGTCTCTGATCTCTGTCTCTGTTTAGCTTAAACAACTGCAAGGTTTAAAACATCACCTAATCAACAACAGAGAACGAGTCTACATAGGTTAGTGCTATTCTGGAAGCATACACTGGTTATTTAATGCTCCACTGTGTTTAGTGTCCTGTCTCCAGGTATTGATGGTAAATAAACTTCTCCTGCCTGTCTTTTCCCTCGTTTGACTCTCTGCAACTCTGAGAGCAACTCAGATATTCTCTAACACTACCTACCAATCCGCCAAAAACAACTCCTGTTGACCAAAATAGTGGACCATTACCAAGGGCGTGCAGATTATTCAAAAATAGCCCACTGTAAACAAGACAACGAAGGGTCAGTGCTTGTATATTTTAACCGATTAAAAAGTAGTGTATGAGACAAACAGCAATATAACTCAGTCTATTGATCAGGAACAACCCCTTATGCTAATCAACCTAAGAAAGCATTTTTTTGTGGAATGAAACCTGAACTGACTCATTTTGTGAAAAAACATCAAATAGGATGGGCTACAGCCATTGATTATTTATATAGTGGATATAATCTGCCCATTGGTCCCCTATTTACTGATATTGTCGTTACGATTCGGCAATAAAATGTCCGTTACATCCGGGCTTTTTGGCTTTTACTCCAGTTAGTTTTTAGATAATCAACCCCCCCCCGTGCCCCCCCGGGACCTAGGCATCAGGAAGACTATTCCTGACTAACTGTTGGTACTGAAGGTCGGGTGCATACACACGGACATACACCTCCAGACACACCACATGACACACACACACACAGACAGTAGCACTAAAGAATAAACGAACAATAAAGAGGTGCAGGAGGAGATTCTGTCCCTGCACAACACTGAGATGTTATTACCTATGAACAAATACCAATGGTAAATCTTGTAATAAATGGCTACTACATTAAAGTCTTTGTGACACGGGAGCGTATAGATCAATTATTCAAAATGACTGTGCAGACAGAAAATTTACTACTCATTCGTACAATGTACTTAGAGTTAAATCAGCGACCAGACACATTGTAACTGAACCACTTACACTTCCGTTAAACGTAAAGGTTCCACAAACTGGGTCCGAAACAAAAGCCGCATATCCTATCTCCCAATTATGCCCAATGAATTTATTAGGATGAGACCTTTTTAGAAGCCCTAAATGTCGTTACAATAATCTAACGTGCTGGAGTTAAAAGCATGAATAAGGTTTTCTAAGTCTGGTTGAGACATTATCCCTTTGATTCTGGAGTTTTTAAGTTGATAAAATGTGGATGATGTAATTGACTTAATGTTACTGTGGAAATTCAAGACTGAGTCCATAATGCTCCCCAGATTTCTAATCTGATTTTTAGAGAAAGAGACTTGAGGTGACTGCTGACACTTTCTCTTTGTTTCTGTGGCCCAAAGATGATTAGTTCAGTCTTGTCTCTGTTCAGTTGGAGAAATTTTTTTTTTCATCCACACATCAATCTGTTTGATGCAGTGACACTGTGAATGGATTGGTCCATTTTTCCCTGCTGTGAAATGTAAATCTGAGTGTCATCTGCATAATTATGGTATGATACGCCACAGCTGCGTATTAACTGGCCTAAAGGAAGCATGTAGATATTGAATAACAGGGGTCCCAAGAGAGACCCCTGTGGAACTCCACATGTCACTGCCATTTGGTTTGATACACAGTTACCAACCGAAACAAAGTACTTCCTGTCTTCAAGATAGGACTGAAAGCAGTTCCTCTAATCTTTCTGACAGGATTTCATGATCCACTGTATCAAACGCAGCACTCAAGTTCAACAGAACTAAGACAGAGACTTTGCCCGCGTCAGTGTTCAGACGGATGTTATTTGTGACTTTGATAAGTGCAAAGAGAGGTGGAGGGGGTCTGACAGAGGTGCATTGGACTCTAGGTACTGGCCGAGGTGGAGAAGTGGTACTCCTGGGTGGTTTTGGGGGTGGTGTTTTTATGGATGATGATAGAACCCTTTACCTGGCCAAGTTAGGTGTAAGTATCATCTTAATTCCAGATTTTACCAAAATTTCCAGTTGATCTGGAAATCCCATTGTTGAATCTGGGAATGGGACAGAGATGATTAGGGCCGCAGACGGTGTTGATGTAGCAGTGAACAACGCTGTAATTATAAAGACGTCTTTGGCGCCAAATCCGTACTCATTGCTGAATGACGTAAATCCTACAGCTAAAGTTTTTACAGTCGTTGATTTTGCAAATGCATTTTTTTCTATTCCAGTGCATCCAGATTTTCAATTCTGGTTTATAAACTCAGCTCTCCTACCAGTTGAACTCAGAATTGATAAAGTCTCTTGGAATAGAGACGAAACGTCTTCACCTTGAAAAAGAAGTCCAGTTGCTTTTACTCAAACCTTTCTTCAATTCTGGTTTGCGTTTCAGTACAGGAACAGAAAGTGAACTTTCATACGCACCCCACAGGGGTCCTGTGAGTTGCCCACATTATTCTCACAAGCAATAACTGCAAATTTGTCCAAATTTGACCCTCCACAGGGCAGCCACTTAATTGTGTATGTGGATGACATGTTAGTGGCATTGGACACAGAGGAGCAGTGCAGAACAGACACTTTGGCTCTGCTCACATTTCTTTCTGAGCAAGGTCACAAAGTGAGTGAAAACATGCTGCAGCTGTGGAAAACACAAGTTAAATATTTAGGTTACCACACACAATGGTAAATAATTGGATGAAATTAGAAAGGCTGCTATTTTAAAAGCACCAAAGCTTGTAATAAAAAAAACAAATTATGTCCATTTTATGCATGACTAATTTCTGCAGACAATGGATATCGAATTGTGCAGAAAAAACACATCCCCTGCAAGGTTTGATTTATGATGTCCCAATGGCAGCACACGAAGTCATTCAGTGGACTGCAGAGGGAGAAGCAGCTTTTACTAATATAAAACAAATATTAGTAGGAGCATCAGTGCTGGCTCTCGCAGATTATTTAAAAGAATTTATTCAGACCAGTGGAACGGTTTCATGACCAGTATCCTCACCCAGCCATTCGGAGGGAAACTACGGCCAGTGGGGTACTTCTCATCATGTTTAGACCCCATGTGCCATGCCTCTGTGTGTGCAAGCAGTTCAAGCCGCATCTTTAGCTGTTCAAAGCTCAGCTACACTGGTTCTGTATCATCCATTAACACTAAAATTATCGCATGCAGTTGCAGTGCTATTGCTCCAGAGTAAATTATCTTATATGTCTCCAGCTCGGGGCACTTAAGTTGTATGACAATACTAATGACACAGCCTCATTCATCCATTGAGCGGTGTAACACTTTGAGACCATCAACACTGTTACCTAACGACTCAGACGGAGACAAAGATGACTGTTTAACTGAGACAGAACAGACAGTCTTACCAAGATAAGACTTAAAGGACATTTACATTTACATTTATTCATTTAGTGAATGCTTTTATCCAAAGTGACTTACATTGAGCTTCTAATTACCAGTGTAACAGCGACTGAAGGCAAGGTGGGTTAAGTGTCTTGCCCAAGGACACAACAACTGTATGAACTGTGGGGAGAATCAAACGGGTATACCTTCCGGTTGAAAGACGACCACTCTACCACCGAGCCACTGCGCTCCACTGCGACATGCCTTTAGCTTCAGCGGACATTGTAATTTATGTAGACGGCTCATGTAAAAAACGACAAGACGTGACTAATGGCTTCAGGATTTGCAATTGTGACTAATGACCAGGTCCTTAAATCTTCTTCATTACCTGTCCATTACTCAGCACAAGCAGCTGAATTAGTTGCTTTAATTGAAGCATGTAAACTGGGAAAGGGCAAAAAAAAAATCACTGTATACTCTGACGATCAATATGCCTTTTCAACTTTTCATGTGTTTGCTCAACAGTGGAAAAACAGAGGGATGTTTACTTCCACGGGATAAGCAATTACACACAAATATTTAATTTTGCAACTTTTGGAAGCCATCCACATTCTTTTGGAAGTAGCAGTTTGTAAATGCACAGCACATACATCTAAGACAGACTTAGTCTCCCTTGGCAACCACAAAGCAGATATGGAAGCTATGAGAGCAGCAGGAAGGGCACTAGACAAGGACTCTGTGTACTCAGCAGTAGACACTACTGATTAGGACTTGTTAAAAGACAAGCAGTCCAATGTTCCAGACTCTAAAAAACAACTCTAGTTGAGAAAAAATGCCACTTTAAACAACTCATCTGTTTGGGTGGACCTTGAGAACAGACCGATACTACCCAAGACACTTTTCAGATGCTGCTAATTTGAGCCATAGGCTAACGCAAGTCTCAACAGGGGGTATCAATGATAAATAACTACTTTGCAGCATATGGATTCTACAATTATTCTTTGGTTATTTATATTAGGGGGGGGGGGGCAGATCGATTCTTAATATCGATATTTTCGATATTGGGCTTGCATCGAAAATGATCGATTCAAAAGTCAAAATAGAGATATTAAAGGGATTTTTAAACCAGTTGTTTTATTTATTTTGCATTAAATGTAATATTTAAAATGAGCTTCTTATATGCAGCTCCTTTAGCACGTCATGCACATCAAAAGATCAATTGTCCCTTCTCTGCTAAGTTTTGTTGCCCTGCCGTCACGTGACTCAGCAGCGCCAAGAGCAAGCAGCTGCAGGGCAGACTCAGAGACGAGAGAGTGAGAGCGAGGTGCTGCGTGCCTGCCTTGGAATCATGGCGCTGGCAGATAAAAAACAAAGCGCTGTGTGGAATTATTTTACTGTTGTTAGTGAAAACACAGCGAATTGCAATGTTTGTAAAAAGGTTATTCACTACTGTGGTAATACTACTAATTTACACAAACACATTAAACAACTTGAAAAAGAAAGCTCGGAGCTTCATAAAAAACGAGAGGATGCTAATCTTTCAGACGGAGCCCCGCCGCCGGCAGCAAGACAGAAGTCACTGGCTGAGTCCTTTCAGCTTCAGAAATATTATTCAGGTAGCTAACACTGGTAAAAAATATGTTTTTAGTCGTATTGGATCTACAGCATGAATTGTCATCACTATAGTAACAAAAACGCAAACATTGGTAATATAAACCACAAAATAACAATGCTTGCACCAAAAATATAATAACTGTGGTATAACTTTTTTGTAAAACTGTGGTTATCTAAAGTGATTTTTTGAAAAATGGTAACACTTTACAAATAAAGTGTAATTTGTAACTATATTTATGAATACCTCCCGTGGGCCCACCACCTGCGGGAGGAACCGTAAGGGACCGGTGCAAAGTGGACTGGGTGGCAGTCGAAGGCGGAGGCCTCGACGACCCAATCTCCGGACCTGGAATCTGGCGCTAGGGACATGGAATGTCACCAAGCTGACGGGGAAGGAGCCCGAGCTTGTGCGATAGGTTGAGAGATACCGACTAGAGATAGTCGGGCTCCCCTCCACGCACAGCTTGGGCTCTGGAACCTAAATTCTCGAGAGAGGCTGGACTCTCCACTACTCTGGAGTTGCCTGCGGTGAGAGGGGGCGGGTTGGTGTGGGCTTGCTCATAGCCCCCCAGCTCAGCCGCCATGTTTTGGAGTTCACCCTGAAGATGATTCTTTTTGTGACCTCGACGTTGGGATACTTCTTATTGAGCGTGAAGGTGCTGTGCTCACATCTTCCCACCATCTCAGTCCAGCCTTGCTGAAAATCATCATTGAGGGAGAAGTTGTGATGGACAACATTCCAGATCTGCCAAAAGCAATGTGCATTCTGTTTGGACTCACGTATGCACTCCATCTTAACTACCCCAAGACAATGAAGCTCACATTTCAGTTCATCTAACAGGTATTGCTCTTGTTAGGCCACACTGACCTAAAGCCAAAGCTACAAATTTTGAAAAAGCAGCTCGCAATGTAGAGATGTCAAGGCTACTGAAATAAGCTGTTGACTTTTTTTTTTTTTTTTACTTTCTTACCTGTGGTGTAAATCTTTTTATTTTCTGTAAAATGCGGACACACACACAAACAACAGACACATTCAGTACCCACACACAATACACATACAACACAGACACGAACAAAACCCACAAACAACACTGACACACCTACACACACTTGTAAGCTGAAGGAAGCATGCTGAAGAATGTGACTTGTGTGATAATTAAAATTAAGTTCTTCACGTTTATGTAGATGGAATTAGTTATTGTTCGGATATGTTGTTGGTTCATGTTATGTCTGTTGGTTCATGCTCTGTTCTTCCTTCATTTAGGCAGATGAAACATCCTGTTTGTTTGCATTTTTTGTAAATTTGAGTGTCTGCCAACACAGACACAGAGAACACACACACAACACACACAGACAACACCCACACACACAGCAAAACACAGACAACAATGTTTTATTCTTGTAAATTTTTGACACATTCAACACCCTCACACACAACACACACAGCAACACAGACACGGACAACACACATGGACAACGCAGGCACAACATCGACACGGACAACACCCACACACACAAACAAACATATTCGACACCCTCACACAATTTTTTCAATGATTTGAAATTACCTTTTTCAGATTAACTCTTTGAGATTGAATGTGTTGATGTTGACCTGATGTTAAGTTTGTCATAAGATTGGTTGTGTTTTACATTTTCTTACAAATAAAATGCATGCAGCATTTAGAAGTGTTTATTTTTTTTCCCATCCTATTTAATTTAAACAATGTTTAACATATTAAAAAAAAAACTCTAAAGCTAATTAAATTAGAGAAAAATACAGTAATTGTGTTAAATGCTGAGTGCAATAAGTCATAAATATAAATACTAAACTTACGGATCCATGTTAATACAACTCGACATGTTTAGTTTCAGCTTGTCTAAAAACTAAATTGGTAAAAGGCAACGGGTTTCCTCGCAATTTGCGAGTAAAGTCAACTAATTCGGGTTAAGAGTGTATAGACTTAATTAAACTGAACAAATGTCTAGGCAAACGATACTGTTTAACCAACATTGATTTATTTTCTGGTTGGGCAGAAGTGGTACTAACAACAACTAACGATGCACTGACAGTGGCAAAAGCACTGGCCACAGTGATTGCACCAACATGGATTTATTGTGACAATGGTTCCCATTTCAAGAACACAGTAATGTCTGAACTATCACAGATTTTTCTATACAAATGAAATATTTCACCAGCCACCATCCTGAGTCTGCTGGAAGGATTGAACGGCTGAATGGGACAATTAAAGCGAGAATCAGAAAGGCAATGGAGGAGACAGGAAATACTTGGGTTGACTGTCTCCCGCTGGTGATGTTGAGCTTACACATACAGCCAAGCCACAAAGGCCTCTCAGCATATGAAATCTTGTATGGCAGACCTTACCGAGTTCCGACTATACAGTGGAAGACACAGAAGATATTAAACACATTTCAGACTACATGGCTAGAATGTTGAAATGCAAGAAAACTATGTCTACAGTTTCTTCTCCCACAGGACAAGTCGAAGCTGGAACTCAACTTGTGGAACCAGGGGACTGGGTGTTCATCAAGGTGTGGAAACAAAAAAAATTGGTCCTTTTAGTTTTTAGTTTTTAGTTTTAGCTATTTTAGGGGGATATCTGTGTGTGCAGGTGACTATTACTGTGCATAATTATTCGGCAACTTAACAAAAAACAAATTTATACCCATTTCAATTATTTATTTTTACCAGTGAAACCAATATAACATCTAAACATTCACAAATATACATTTCTGACATTCAAAAACCAAACAAAAACAAATCAGTGACCAATATAGCCACCTTTCTTTGCAAGGACACTCAAAAGCCTGCCATCCATGGATTCTGTCAGTGTTTTGATCTGTTCACCATCAACATTGCGTGCAGCAGCAACCACAGCCTCCCAGACCCTGTTCAGAGAGGTGTACTGTTTTCCCTCCTTGTAAATCGCACATTTGATGATGGACCACAGGTTCTCAATGGGGTTCAGATCAGGTGAACAAGGAGACCATATCATTAGATTTTCTTCTTTTATACTCTTTCTTGCCAGCCACGCTGTGGAGTACTTGGACGCGTGTGATGGAGCATTGTCCTGCATGAAAATCATGTTTTTCTTGAAGGATGCAGACTTCTTCCTGTACCACTGCTTGAAGAAGGTCTTCCAGAAACTGGCAGTAGGACTGGGAGTTGAGCTTGACTCCATCCTCAACCCGAAAAGGCCCCACAAGCTCATCTTTGATGATACCAGCCCAAACCAGTACTCCACCTCCACCTTGCTGGCGTCTGAGTTGGACTGGAGCTCTCTGCCCTTTACCAATCCAGCCACAGGCCCATCCACCTGGCCCATGAAGACTCACTCTCAATTCATCAGTCCATAAAACCTTAGAAAAATCAGTCTTGAGATATTTCTTGGCCCAGTCTTGACGTTTCAGCTTGTGTGTCTTGTTCAGTGGTGGTCGACTTTCTGCCTTTCTTACCTTGGCCATGTCTCTGAGTATTGCACACCTTGTGCTTTTGGGCACTCCAGTGATGTTGCAGCTCTGAAATATGGCCAAACTGGTGGCAAGTGGCATCTTGGCAGCTGCACGCTTGACTTTTCTCAGTTCACAGGCAGTTATTTTGCACCTTGGTTTTTCCACACGCTTCTTGCGATCCTGTTGACTATTTTGAATGAAACGCTTGATTGTTCGATGATCACGCTTCAGAAGCTTGGCTATTTTAAGACTGCTGCATCCCTCTGCAATATATCTCACTATTTTTGACTTTTCTGAGCCTGTCAAGTCCTTCTTTTGACCCAAAGGAAGCCAAAGGAAAGGAAGTTGCCTAATAATTATGCACACCTGATGTAGGGTGTTGATGTCATTAGACCACACCCCTTCTCATTACAGAGATGCACATCACCTAATATGCTTAATTGGTAGTAGGCTTTCCAGCCTATACAGCTTGGAGTAAGACAACATGCATAACGAGGATGATGTGGTCAAAATACTCATTTGCCTAATAATTCTGCACTCCCTGTATAATCCTCGGCCTCCTTCTTCACCGGACCTGAAACAGAGACTGACCTTAACCAAAACTCTGAACGGACTCACCCTCACCCTGAAACAGCCAAGGGTGGGGGACTCACATATGTTTGTTATGGGGGTTTACATCACAGGAAAAGATCCATTTGGTCTGTTTAGAATAAAGCTACTGGTAATACTGATACTGATGTAGAGATTGTCCAGCAAACCATCTCTGTGGAAAAAGGTTATGCCGAAAAGAACGAATGGATTGATTGGTTGGTATTTACGGTTGAACAAAATGACCCAAAGCAAAACTGCTTTCCCAATTTTGCCATTTAATGACTAAAAAAGTTTTGAATGTATGTCAAAAATTAGGTTACTGCACCAGTCACCTGTTTTGAATTGCAGTATTTTACCCACCTGTAAAGAACAATATTAAACTACCTTGGTTTTCTCCCTATGAGGGCAACTACACCTGCATAACTCGGAGTGGAAAAGTAGAGGTTGGACACCTGTCGTCCTGTAACATCACGTTGAATACAACCAAGGGAGACCTAATCACGCTTGGGAGCGAGACCATGTAGGAGGCAGGGCGGACGTCTGGTGGTTCTGAGGATTAAATCCATCCGGAAGACCATTCGACTAAAGTTACCTGCTGATTGGACGGGTACTTGAGCACTCATTCAGCTGGTCCTCCCATTTTACATTCTCCCATACAGTGCAGATGATGGTATTGTGAGCGAGGGTTCACACGTGAGGAGCAAGACTGAAGTCCCCTCTGGCTCATTTGATATCAATCGAACTGGCTAAACACTCAGGCAGAGAGGACACCATTACATCCTGGTTTGAACAAATGTTCGGGAAATGGGCTGGAATTCTGAAGTCAGGGTTCGTATAACTGACTGTCACATTTGTATGCTTAATCCTGTTTGTGCCCACCGACACGGACGTTAAAGTGTTAACTTCAGACGCAGAGGATGATAATCAATCTGACTGGGCAGAGGCCTTTGACCGTATGTACACTGATGAGACCATGGTTTAACTTCAAGTTCCACATCACCATGAAGTGACCACACTCAAGTCCTAAGGGCGATATTGTTCACTGAATTTATTATGCTTAAGAGAATTGATTTTAGTCATTAAGAATGTGCACATGTCTCACTCCTGTGTATGTTTCTTTCGTTACATGGTCAGCAACTGGATAGGCAGGGTCAGGCCGGAGCTCTTGAGTTCGATGGGATGACTCTGGCACTTTTTCAACATTCGTTTCGAGTGATGATTTGTGTTTTGATTGATTCAAGTATTATTCAATGATGGTTCAATGGTAGAATTATTGCGTTTAAACAATGAGTATAGTATTCCCCTTGTGATTTGTCTGTTTGCAATTTGTAATCTCTGTCTTTGATGTGACATGGGTGTTACCATTTAATCAGTTAAATATATTTTAGGCCTTGTTTGTGGAAGAGCCGCCTTGGCAGAGGGGCCGTCAGGAGGTCTTTTTTCCCGGCCATAGGTCATTTACCAAATGGTTAGATGTACTTAGTCTAGGTCAGCTGCCTGCCAGGTTTTTGCTCCTGACATAATACAATTCACATCAAGGTGGGTTATTTTGATTTATGCCTTATTTGCATAAACAGGGGGGAGATGTTACAGGTATTGTATGTTTTTAATTTTCATTATTGTTATTGTTCATTCTATTCATGCCCTGTCCTTCAACATAGACCTAGACATATCCACCACCACCTGGCCTCTGGGTTATGGGTCTGTAGAGGCGTGAACATCCGCCTCCTCCTAAACGCTGTGTGTACTGCTGGATATAAAATCACATGTATTGTTTACTTACAAAACCATCACCCTGTACCATTGTGACATGTTTGCTATTTTGCTTCATCCTTGCAAGGATCAAAACCTGACCTTTCTTTGTTTGGCATCTCAACTATTATTTCCACATGTTTGTCACAGAGCTGTTCCAGGATCAGCTTTATTTGTTTAATGGTTAAATTAAAATTTATAAATTTTAATGGAACCAATTTCCATAAATCCTGACGAAAGCCAAAAGGTTAATAGAGTTTTATGGATGTATTGTTATGGTTTTGAAAACGTCCGTAAGATTTTATCTACACAAACTTCATTTGATGTTGTTGACCTTGTAATATTTTAAATATAAAATGTAAATCTGACAGTTTAGAAAGACAGAAGAGAGCAGAGTACACTGTTTGTGTAATTCTGTGTATTTTTTCAACTATCCTGGACACATTCTTGCACGACCTGTCGGTCCTGGGAGTGGATCCCTACTTCTGTGGTTCTCCCTGAGGTTTCTCTTTTTTTCCGGCTGTTTTTTTTTTTTTTTTTTTGAGTTTTTCCTCACCCTGATGGAGAGTCTAAGGACAGGGGATGTTGTCTAGTGCAGTCTGTTAAGCTCTTTGAGGCGACTGTTGTTGTGATATTGGGCCATACAAAAATAGATGTCTTGTCTAGTCTTGTCAGAGCTCACCTGAGCAGGTGAGGTCCACAGCTTTTCCAGATGAGCAGGTGTTTCCTGAGCTGGACCTGGTACAGTCATTCAGAGCAAACTCATGGCCCTCACACTGGAACGTCTGCCCCAGAGGAGCCCTCCCCTCTCCATAGAGCACCCCCTGGAGGAGAGAAGGAGCCCCACAGCCCAGCTCCCTGCAGACCACATCTGCATCCTGCAGGTCAAAGTCCTCTTCACAAACTGAGGTCCAGGACTGGTTCCAGTGGACCTCCAGTGATCCTGAGCACAACCTGGGCCCCTGGAGCAGCCTCACAGAGTCTGTGGACACAGAAAGAGGTTGAATAAAGACAAACACAGAGTCTGTGAACACAGAGAGAGGCTGAATAATGACGTTTAGTTTTCATCAAATCTCTAAATCTTTGTAAAACTCGTTGTAATGGCTATCTGTACATAAAGATAAACTAGAAAACCAAACTAATCAAATGGACACTGAGGTACCGTCACAACAGTTTTTAAGCAGGTCAGATATAAACTAATGTCCATACCAACAAATATGTTTTGTGTGTCCTTGGTTCCTGCTGACTCCCCTTTCGTACCTACTTATGCAAATCATCTTAATGCTTTACAGCTGGCCCATGACAGTTGAAAACAATCAGTAAACAGAGACTAAACTAATATAGAAAATAACATTACCAATAAATAAAAAAAATGCAAAACAAAGAAAAATTGTGTAAATTAACCGTAGCAAAAAAACAATCCTAAACCAAATAAACTGTCCAGTAGGTGTCCCTCAGGGGTCAATTTTGGGCCCACTACTGTTCTTGCATTATGTTAATGAATTGCGCAAAAAATACACATGAAGCAGTCCAACTGGATCATCTAAAGAAATGTTTAATTGATTCTTGTCTGTTTAAATGTTAAAAAGACTGTATCCATGTTCTTCTCTAAACCAAGAACATCTTTTGTTCCAGTAAGAGTCTCTTTGGGAGGACAAGAACTACAGTATTTAAATACATTGGGGTCTACTTAGATTCAAAACTATCCTTTCAAAAGCATTTTCAAAACATTGTAAAAACTAGAATGAAGAGTAGAATGAAAAGTTTGCATGTCCTCCACGTGTTACCGTGGGTTCTCTCAGGGTACTCCGGCTTCCTTCCATCGTCCAAACACATGTATGTATAGGTTAATTGGCAACTCTAAAGTGTCCCTAGTGAATGAATGTGAGAGTGAATGGTTGTCTGTCACTGTATATCTATCTCTATATGTCAGCCCTGCAACTAACTGGCCACTGTCCAGGGTGTACCCCGCCTCAGGCCCAAAGCTGCTGGGATAGGCTCCAGTCACCCGCGACCCCTAACGGGACAAAGCGGTAGAAAATGAATGAATGAATGTAAAAACTACTCATTTTAATATAAGAAATTTTAAACATATTAGAGCATCCCTGACAGACATAGCAGCAGTCACATTCCTGCTCTCAATGATACTGTCTCATATTGAGTATTGCATTAGCAGCTGGTCATACGCTGGTTCTTCTGTTGTTAAACCTGTTGAATAATGCTACAGAAGGGCTTTTAAAGTTTTAGACAAGAAACCTTTTTCATACCACCACTGGCACATTCAAAATTTTTAAATCTGACTGTTTGATTTAAAAGTTACTCATGGTTTTGCTGCTCCCTCGTAGAATGAGTTTATCAAACAGAAATCTCTGAGTGGACCTGGATCAAGAGTACACAAGCTACTGAGGTGACTGTGAGCTCATTTTCTCAAAGCGTTCTCTCATTTAATATGGAACAATATTCCACTCTTAGTGAGGGAATGTGCAACTTTTCTTACTTTTAAAACACATTTGAAATTGTGGTTAAGAGGCACTCAAACAAATGATCATTATATGTGACCTGCACCTTATGCAATTTATGTTTGGCAGATGGGCCTTGTGTACCTACGTAAGGTCAGCGCAGTACAGATGTAATTGTAAATCATGTTCTAGTTCGGTCTCTTCCTTTTATTAACCTTTTGTTCTATTGTCTGAAAAAATATTGACTTTGTTGTTTTGGGGTGTCTTTAATTTTCTTATTGTGCTTATTGTTCTTTCTTTCTTTCTTTAAACAGAAAATCTTTACATTGGTTTTATAGTTTCTTTTCTCGAAGTTATAGTTCCAGCACTAGTACCAAAAGAGACTGTTTTAGAGAACCGTCCTGCTGACCATTAACATGTGCTCCAAGTGCTCCACAGAGTTGGTATTGGCAGTAACAATGAATAAATAAACTTTCTGAAGAGGAAGTTTGTCTATGGCAGGTTCTACATTCCTGCTGTAAACATAAATTAAGACATAAACAAAACAGTAGCTAAACACAATCAACAACACAATATAAAACCAGCAATATAAAGTGCTAATGTGCAGTGCAAAGGATTGCGGTTGTTGGAGTTCATCAGTCTGACTGAGGTTTTGACTAATGACAGTTTGAGTGTATTGGTCCTACACTGTGACACTTAATTTCCTCCTGATAGCAGCAGAACACACTCATTAAGAAGAGGTGTTCAGAGTCAGTGGAGATACCTATGGCTCGTCTTATGCAGTTGTTTTCAGCAGTTTACATACCCAGGTGATTTTGGTCTGATAACATTCACAAGTCGACACAAACAGGTTTAAATGGCTCCTAAAGTTAACCATCCTCACCTGTGATCTGTTTGTAATCCGTGTGTGTATAAAAGGTCAGTCATCTACCATCTGAGTCATGGAGGAAGCAAAAGCACAAAGCAGCTGCCAGTTACTCTGCACAGTTTTTTTTTAGCAGAAAAGCTGTCAGACCATCAGGCCCAACAGCCTTGTTGGTGCAGGCGTTTGAAGAGGCACTGCACATCCATGGGGTCTACCTCCACCCAGTGGGCTGCTCTGGGCTCAGTGTCTGTAGCAGTTTGTGACATTCCTCAGAGTAGTTCAGGTTCAAATCTCAGATAGAAGTCCATTGCTGTGATGCGTGCCTAAGCTGAGTTCATGTTTGTGACCATTTTCATTGTGTCCCAAAGCTTTTTGTTTTGAGAGTGTGACAGCTGTGTTCCAGCGCTTGCCTATACTGTTCTTGTGCTTAAATAAATATATGCAGTATAAACTATTAAAAGGTGCGCAGTGGCAGAGTCCCTAAACCAGAAGATTGGTGACAGCTTGACAGCTGGCCGAAATTAAACCAAATAAGCCCAACACTTAAACTAAGCTAAGTGTCAAATTAATATTAAAATTATAAAATTTAAGTGTTTTTATATTTAATTCAATAATTAAAGAAAAACTTTAAAGACATATATGTGCAGGTGAACTGCTGAATCTAAATGTCCCCTGTCTTTAAGTGTTAGCCCTGCGACTAACTGTCCAGTGTCCAGAGTGAACCCCGCCTCAGGCCCAAAGCTGCTGGGACAGGCTCCAGCCCCCCCACAGCCAATGGGAATAAGTGTCAGAAGATGAAGGAATGAAGGGAACATTTTTAAATCAAAATGACTCTGACTCAAAGTGAAGCCACAGGTGTTATCAGTGCAGTGTTACCTGAACAGGTGAGGGCAAAGATGAAGGACATGGTTGAATCATATGTGAACACACACTCTCTCAGTGAAGATGTGGACTGAACACAGGAGGGGCACATCCTCCAAATAGAACGACCAGAACGATAAGAAACACTTCTATATTCAACAGAAATCACGGAGCCGCAGTCCAATCGGCGACAGAAAAAAGCTCCTGTCTTCAGGTTCCAGTCATATCTGCTCATCTCCAGATCTCTCCATTGGTCCAAGAGTTTCAGCTGCAGGGCTCCATCACAGCGACTGGCTCCGCCCACCAGCCTGACATCATCATCTGACACAGAAAGAGAGCAGTGGATAAAAGAGCAGAGAGAGTGGAGCAGAACAGAGGAAAAAACATTAAAGTCAGTCAGGATCAGTTTAAACGTATATAAAGCAGCTCAGACTGTGTGTTATATATTTATATATCCTTTAGTTATTAATTACTGTTTACTTTTAGTCCAGCTCATGTCCTTCATGTAACTGGAGTCAGGTGAACTAGCGACATTGGGCAACAACAACAATACATAGTGTAGATTGATGCCTGTTCAAAACACACACTCACTAAGTTGCATGAGTAAAGTTCGTATTAATAATAAAAAATTTTGTCCCAAGAACGTAGATTTTAACCAACAATATTGATTAAAAGTTAAGTTTTGGTGGAAAGCGTACACTACAGTAAAGGTTAACTCTTTCAGGTAAACTTGTGTAATCCTGATCACATGTGGAGGATGAATAGGAAATATTTAATGGATAAAGAATTTGAGAACTATGTTAAAGAACATAATTAAGGATTTTATGAAAACTAATACTGACCAGACAATCCCGCAAGAGAAGCCACATATCTGTATTATACGGGCTTCCTTTAAGACTTATATAAGAGCAGTAATGAGAGCCTATACTGCAAAAAGAAAAGAGAGTTTTGAAAAAGAAGAAATAAATTAATTGGAGGTCAAACATAAACATAAAGATAAAAAATCTAAATGACAAGAGTTGACATTAAAAATGGATGACAAGCTTAATAAAGATAAAACATTTCAAACACAACTCAAATACATAAAATAATATATCTGTTAACAAATCAGACAAGCACCTGACTTCAGTTGTTAAAGGTGTAACAAAGGCAAGAAAGACTATTATTCTGAAATCTAAAGCTCCAAATATAAATACAAATAACTGTCTGTGTCAGCTTCGGAAAAGATAAAAGCAGGTCAACAGAGAGACTTGTTCTTGGCAGAGGTGGGTGTGGTGTAGTGTAGAATGAAGAAGAAGCCAAACATTTACAAAACCATTATATTATATTTTTAAGTCAGAACAAACATAGACCACATGAGCATTCATCTTGTTCTCTTCTGCATCACAATTACTTAGCGAAGGTGCACCCTCTAGTGGCATGGAGTAAGTATTAACAGAACACAACATTTTCTCTCTCTGTAAAAGAATACATTCTCCTTAACTTGGTAGGCATTATGGATCCAAATTCACCCTACGATCCCTTTGGGTCACTATGCGACCAATGGCAATTTATTTACATGGGCCTTTGTCCATGAACTCACTATTTGTACTACCTCTGAAAACAACAGGAACCAGGGAAAATGCACAGAACATTTCTTTAGCATTATCTGTTGCCAATAATTAACTGTTATTGTTTAATTTTCAGGTTCATCTTTAAACATTTTCAAAATATAGAACATAAATATTTTATTTCCTGTATTTTCCCCATGTGGGGTAACATTTTAATTAAAATGCTTATTATTAGTTCTGAAACAGTTTTTAGGATTCACACAGAAACTGACACAACTTAAGGAAGACTTAACCTTTGTCACTCATCTCCAAACCCTTCTTTCACATCTTTTCTGTTTTTAATCACTCAAATGAACATGTTGGGGTCAAATGAACGTGAATAGCGTGAGCTATTTACTCACGTTTTTTTGTAAATTATGTCAAATATGCGACAAACGAGTCAATACTTAACCTACGACCAAATAAAGAAGTTGACAGACAAATGTACAACTCACCACATTAAACGTTCTCACGTTCCTCTGAGTCTTTTTAATCCCGACATGAAAACTGTCCAGTCCTGGTTCAGTTCTGGATTAATTCTCTGATTATTAAAGCAGCCGAGACTAGAGGATAATGTGCTGTTGTTCAGCTTTGACACTGACACGGAGCTGAGGAGCTGTATTTTCTGATTAAAACAAACATTCCCTCTCTGTCCATAATGCCAGTGAATCTTCATTATGTTTTGCCAAGGCTCAACTTTAAAATTTTAGTCGTTTCTAAGTTATTATCAGGCTAAGCTAAACATGCTGGAATTTCCCGCTGCTCTCTCCGTATACATAGCCTGAGGACCCGCGCGTGTAGACGTTGCTGTCCTGCTGCGTGCCGCTTCAAAAATATGTTTTACACAATGCGCTTATAATTATGAATAATGTCTTGCGGTCCAGATTGCGGTCCGCCTTTTGAAGACCCCTGAGGTAGTGCATTTGTTCAAAGGCCTCTCAGATTGTCACACATTCAGAAACCAATAGTGGAAGTAAAAAAAAAAAACTCCACGTCTGTGGAGTTCCAAGTGTTCTCATTGGTCAAAGGCTGAACAAAAGACCTTTCAATTGGCCAAACAAGGTGTCAATCTAATGCTAACTCTTCCTGGTAGCATATTATTAGATTTTTTCGGCGGTCGAAAAGGAATTATGCTTTTTATGTAGGAAAGAAACGACAAAAAGTGTCACAGCTGATTTCAAGTTGGGAATACTTTTCTGCAGTTTTTGTGCCTTGGAGGCTTAAACATGTCTTTTGGACGAATCATTTTACTGTATATTATTCCCTGGACCTTTACGGACAAAAATACTCTTTATGGGGATTTGTTGCGGTTTGAGTCCAAAAGAGCCATCAAAGGTTAGACAAATCCAATCTCCATCTATGTGGTTGTAATGTCTTAAAATGGTTTATATTGTCTGAAAGACGAGACTTTAAGCGTTAATTTGATGTATACATTTTGGGGTTAGCTTGACAGAGGAGCTCGCACTAACGCTGTTTTGTTCTGGATAAGTGTTAACGTCCCAGGACCGGGACGCTGCACGTCATTTTTTTGTGTTATGATCTTTTTTTTTACTGAGAAATGCTTGGTTTTCACCAAACACTTATATCGTATTGTATCGATATCGAGATATCTGGCATAAAAATCGAGATATGAAATTTTGTCCATATCGTTCAGCCCTAGTGCCTATCCCAGCAGCTTTGGGCCTGAGGCGGGGTACACCCTGGACAGTGGCCAGTTAGTCGCAGGGCTAACATTTAGAGACAGACAGTGACAGACAACCATTCACTCTCACATTCGTCCAAAGAGATGCATGTATAGGTATAGGTTAAAAAAATCTTGTATTTTCTTTCAAATCCAAAGCTCAGCTGGTAATGAAACTTCAGGAAATGAGTCTCATATCGTTTGAGATATTTCAGTTAAGTTATTATTTGACAACACTAAAATATATACAGAATACACAACCGGCAGTAAAATGTAGACGCAGTGCAACATAATACATTTATACATAGATAGACCATTGATAGCTTATATAGTGGATATAATCCACCCATTGGTCCCCTATTCACTGATATTGTCGTTATGGTTTGGCAATAAAATGGCGGTTACATCCGGGATTTTCGGCTTTTATTCCATAGTAAAACAATAGTTTTTAGATAGCATAAACGGATGTAATAATTCAAAAATTCACCCCCCTCAGAGTTGTCACGTAGTAAAAACTTAGCTTTAGAGGCCGGAGCCATCTTTTGTACAAGGCTGTAAACATGTTTTTACACCCGTAAATTCGCCATTGGGTTGCTCCTTATATTTCCGGTTATGGAGCCTGCCCTCTGGTGGACTGCAGTATATCGACGTATTTCGTTGTATTTTGGCGTATGGCGGCGACAATTTAGGAGGTTCCTTCTTAGACGCTTGAGATAGACACACAAACATTGCAACTACACCAATACAGCCATTTCTTCAGGCGCAAAGATCTTCCGGAAAATGAAATAAGGCATTGTACAAACATAGCAGACATCAAAAAACAAATATAAAACATAACTACAGTTGCAGTTAGGATGGGGATGACAGCACACACGGTCACGTGATGGAATTTTTCAGTGGCTTACAATGAGGGAGGGGAGGGACAAGGAGGTAGCAGAGCTCACCTGAGCAGGTGAGTTCCACAGCTTTTCCAGATGAGCAGGTGTTTACTGAGCAGGACCTGTTACAGTTCATCAGAGAAGACTCATGGCCCTCACACCGGAATGTGTGCCCCGGAGGAGCACCCACCTCTCCATAGAGCACCCCCTGGAGGAGAGAAGGAGCCCCACAGCCTAGCTCCCTGCAGACCACCTCTGCATCCTGCAGGTCAAAGTCCTCTTCACAAACTGAGGTCCAGGACTGGTTCCAGTGGACCTCGAGTGATCCTGAGCAGAGCCTGGGCCCATGGAGCAGCCTCACAGAGTCTGTGGACACAGAGAGGCTGAATAAAGACAGACTGTTTTTATCAAATCTCTTAATTATTGTAAAACTTGTTGTAGTGACTATTTGTACATAAAGATAAACTAGAAAAACCAAACTAATCAAATGGCCACTGAGGACACAGATTTTACGCAGGCCAAATTTAAACTAATGTCCATACCAACAAACACATTTTGTGATTTATTTACGCAACACAGCAGACTCACAGACAGCCTCTGAGCCTCTCCTCGCTAAAAAATATGTGTCCTCAGTTCCTGCAGACTCCCCCTCCCTTCACCTACATATACAAATTGTCTTAATGATTGACAGCGGTCCGTGGACAAATGAAAATAATCAGTAAACAGGGACAAAACTAAATTAGAAAATAACAATACCAATAAATTATAAATGAAAAACAAAGACAAATTATTTAAATTATTCATAGCAAAAAAACAATCTTAAACCAAATAAACTACAAAAATAGCTCCAACAACAGCCCCTAATTGTGAAGGTGGCACCCACAAGGGGATATTTTTCTCTATATAGCTATTGCTACAAAATCTCCAATTCGTATTTCTTCTTGTAAATTAAAGAAATCAGAAGGATGGAGAACAGCGGTAGAAACAAAGTGAGCTGCGCTGTCATGTGACGGCCTCCAGGAGGAGACAGAACTTGGTTATAGGTGTCTCCAAGATTTTTCTGGCCCTTCACAGAGCGGACCAAGCCTCTGGAATCGACTCTACTACTCAAAAGTCTGCCCATCATCCAGGATCCTCTTGGTGCTGTGGCATCAGCAATAACAACAACGTCTCCTGGAAAGAACCTTTTGTCCTGTCCATTTCTGTCTTTCTTGCGTCACAAGCAGGATCTCTGATGTCCAGCTTTTTCAGAAGAACTCTCTAATATAGATGCACTTGCCTCCATCTTCTCTTGATGTACATGGCAAATGAGTTTTTTAAAAGACAATATGGTTTGATTTGAAGTGAGTACTTCCAGAACATTGGGGTTTCTTCTTGTAAAAAAGAAGGGGTTGTTTGAAATTTTGGTTAGTGACCTGTCAATTAATATTACATATAAACTATTAAAATGTTTTTGTCTCAGGACTCCAGCTCAGAAGAGTTTCAAGCTCCTGTGGAGGAGAGCTCTGACAGTGGCTCAAGAAGGAGGAGAGCAGGTGCTGGAGCTGTTAGTGAGGAGGACAGACTGAGGGGAAACAAATTCTGCCAACAGTGTCTCAGCCCACCAGATGATGTTTTTTTAATTACACGCATATACAGATATAATTATAGATTCTTTCCTTCAAATATTTATAATAAAGAAATGTTGCATTGAACCACAGCGTCTTTTGTTGCTGTTGTTGGGTTATGCAAGTCCTGTCCAAGAGAGAGAGAAAGCAAGAGAAAGAATTAGTGTTGGTGTCATTTTGACAGTAATAACATGTTTATGATGTTATGATGTTTTGGGATGTTTTGAGCAGGGAAGATGTTTGAACACAAAATAAAGAATACTAAGAACAGTGTCTTAAGTGCGCCTGTTTTTTTTAAAGACAAACTGATACTTGTCCAACAATGACTTCTCTTTTGATCAATGACACAACAAATCTCTCAAAGCACTTCATGACACTTGAGGTCAGAGCCACAGGACTCAGGTCATTATTTGCAGCAGGTTGTTTAGGAGTTGGTGTTATTTGGGACATTTTCCACAGAGCTGGTCCTGTCTGTGGATCAAGTGTCCGCTGGAGTAAAGGACTTTGTGTCAATGCCAGTTCCTCTGCGCAGTTTTTTAGCAGAAAATCCTTCAGGCCATCAGGTCCAGGAGCCTTGTTGGTGCAGGCGTTTAAAGAGGTGCTGCACATCCATGGGGTCTACCTCCACCCAGGGGGCTTCTCCAGGGTCAAACAGTGTCTGTAGCAGTTTGTGACATTCCTCCGAGTAGTTTAGGTTCAAATCTCAGATAGAAGTCCATTGCGGTGATGCGTGTCTAAGCTGAGTTTGTGACCATTTTCATTATGTCCCGCAGGTTTTTGGTTGGGATTGTGTGAAACATATTTCTGAAGGACACAGGAGACAGAGGATTATAGTTACACTTTGTTTTATTTGTCATTTAGTTTAACTTTTAGAGAATCCAACCTTCCCGTTCCCAAAGTAGCAAAACAAAAAAAACATGGTGAGCTGACAAAACAGAATATAAGGACGAAAAGACAGACTGGCCAACCCTATACAGGGCCGTAGAAGCTGCCTTACAGACCGCTACCCCTAACACAACCCCCAGTCTAAGCCCTAACAAAAGAAAAAGGTGAAAACAGGAAAGCCAATCCCACAAGGTTAAACAAGAAGAACTAAAGGCTAAAGGCTAAAACGTGCTCTGGCACACGTATACTGCCAGTTCTGATGGAAGTCAAGTTTCTTAGAAAAGTAAGAAACTGGGTGAACAATGTGATCTAGACCTTCTTGCATCAAAACAGCACCAACCCCGTGTCGCTGGCATCTACAACCAATTTAAAAGGTCTCTTAAAGGAAGACTCAACAAGGACAGGAGCGCGTAACAACATTGAACTGGGTATTTTCAAAAGCAGTCTGACAGCAGTCAGACCACATAAAGGGCACCTTAGGGCTCAATAGGTCAGTTAATGGACGACGGAGGCACCAGCCAATAACCTTTCAGTAAGTCAAGCTTGCAAATTTCGCACCTCCAATACGGTCAACACAGTCCTCAATGTGCAACAAGAGAAAACCATCAGGCTTGGTAACATTGTTCACTTTCCTGCAGTCAGTGCAAAAACAATCTTCACCGTTAGATTTAATAGCAAGCAGACATGGTGAACTCCAGGCACCACAACTGGGCTCAGCAATATTATGATTCAACATTCTACCTGCAGCTCAAGACGGTCACGTTTATCAGGATTGACACAATAAGGGTGTTGCTTGATGGGCAGAGTATCACCAACATCAAGTTTGTGCATCAGCACTGTTGTTTGACATGGCACATCCGAAAACAAAGATTTATTGGCATTTAACAATTCCGCCAAATCTGAGCATTGAAGCTCTGGAAGATGAGCTAAATGAGAATAAATGTTATTCATAACATCAGTATTTAACAGCTTTCATCGAGTCAACGCTTCAGATAGAGCCCCGCCTCCCTTATCAGCAATCGACAGCGCCGCTGTAATGTTTACTGAAGTTAAACAAGAGGCGGCACTTTTAGCACCTAACAGCTCTTCTGGGACCTTTCCAGTGACAAGACAAGGCGCTGCAACTTCAGCACTGGACAGCGCCACGGGAGAAACGGGTAACAAGTGACAGGAAAGAAGGTGTGCGTGCGTTCACAGTAACCTTTTAACATGTTAACGTGACATAACCAGGACCCACGCCGTCTGTCAGGCGTGGCAAGATAGTCACTGTCTCCAACCTGTTTCTGAATAACCTAAGGCCCACTGTAGCAAGCTTGAAGGCTAGCACCAGGAACAGGTAACAACACCAAAACTTTGTCACCAGGCGGAAACTCACGGACTTCAGCATGTCTGTCAAACCAGGTCTTCATTTTAGTCTGTGCAACGTCCAAGTTGTCTTTAGCAATTTTCACATGCACGACGCAGTTTTAACCTAATGTTACACACATAATCCAAAAGGTTCTGCTCCGTCCCTCCACACAAGCATTTTTCATTTATGAGTTTTAAGGGACCACGCACCGTGTGTGCAAAAAAACATCTCTGAAGAGCTCAAACCAGGGGATTTCTGAACCACCTCCTGAATAGCAAACATTTGGAAGTAAACCCCTTCATCCCAGTCTTTTTCAAACTCCAAACAATATGTACGGCGCATAGTCTTAAGGCCTGTTAACACCGTGACAAATTTGGGGGGCGCTCAAACACAAAACGGTCTTGCCGTGCACACATACATAACGGCGAAGAAGATATACGCCAAGTAGCGTCTACACTGCCGGGGAGAAATAAGACAAAGAAGATGCAAGGCAAGATGAATGTAGAGCTGCTGGTCTCGTTGGTGTCGGAACACAAAGTACTATATGACAAACGTGACATCGATTACAAAAATTACTTGCTCTCTTTTTCTGAGTGAAAAGCGAGTGCCAGAAGTGTAAAGTTGCGCAGCGCCACCTTGTGTACCGGGGTATTTCTGTTTTACATTAATTGTCAGTGAAAATTGCTTGGGTGTGAACCCCAAAAAACGCGTTGAAAAACGCTGGCGAATAACACGCGCCGATATTTGTCCCGGTGTGTACGTTCAAAAGGTTCACCAACAACTGGGATTGGAACATCCCCTTTAATTCTCGCCCAAAACAAATGTCACATAATGCAATGATAGCTTTTCTTAATTCCTAAATGACCAGCCAGAGGATTATCAAGAGCCATCTTTAATATCTCATTTCGATACGGAGTAGGAACTACAATCTGCGTCACAACACTCCACTCTTCCACCGGAGATACATTTAATGGCATCCATTTGCGCATCAAAAAAATGTTCTTAAAAAAAATACCCAGTAGACATGGACTCAAGTTAACCTCTGCTTGGTGCTTTTTATACATGGACCTAGTAACAGCACAAGCAACTCGGAAACAACTCGGGATCAGGCAATGACAGACGGAAACAACTCGGAACCAGGCAATGACAGACGGAAACAACTCGGGATCAGGCAATGACAGACGGAAACAACTCGGGATCAGGCAATGACAGACGGAAACAACTCGGGACCAGGCAATGACAGACGGAAACAACTCTGGACCAGGCAATGACAGACGGAAACAACTCTGGACCAGGCAATGACAGACGGAAACAACTCTGGACCAGGCAATGACAGACGGAAACAACTCTGGACCAGGCAATGACAGACGGAAACAACTCTGGACCAGGCAATGACAGACGGAAACAACTCGGGACCAGGCAATGACAGACGGAAACAACTCGGGACCAGGCAATGACAGACGGAAACAACTCTGGACCAGGCAATGACAGACGGAAACAACTCAGGACCAGGCAATGACAGACGAAAACAACTCGGGACCAGGCAGGGACAGACGGAAACAACTCGGGACCAGGCAGGGACAGACGGAAACAACTTGGGACCAGGCAGGGACAGACGGAAACAACTTGGGACCAGGCAGGGACAGACGGAAACAACTCGGGACCAGGCAGGGACAGACGGAAACAACTCGGGACCAGGCAGGGACAGACGGAAACAACTCGGGACCAGGCAGGGACAGACGGAAACAACTTGGGACCAGGCAGGGACAGACGGAAACAACTCGGGACCAGGCAGGGACAGACGGAAACAACTTAGGATCAGGCAGGGACAGACGGGCAGAAACTCAGGACCGGACGGGACTGACCATTAGACGAGGGGGAGGAACAGGACGGGGATGACACGAGAGACGAGGTGGAGGAACCGGACGGGGCTGACACGGGAGTAAAGGGAACCGGACGGGCTGACACAGGAGTAGAGGGATTACCAAGCGTGGGATGACCGTAGAGATGACCATTGGGAAGACCAGCCAAGGGAAGACCAGCCGAAGGAAGACCAGACAAGGAAGGACCAGACGAGGAACCAGAGTCTTGTAGGAGTCTTGGTGGCCCCGGCAGGTGCGGAGAAGTCTCTTGGTGGCCCAGGTAGGCGCTGGGAAGTCTCTTGGTGGCCCAGGTAGGCGCTGGGAAGTCTCTTGGTGGCCCAGGTAGGGGCTGACGAGGAAGACTCAGAAAAAGCTCTGGGGCTGACAACGCAGACTCAGGAAAGGCTCTGGGGCTGACACAAAGACTCTGGAGAAGCTCTGGGGCTGACACAAAGACTCTGGAGAAGCTCTGGGGCTGAGACGAAGACTCAAGAGAAGCTTTGGGGCTGAAACGAAGACTCAGGAGAAGCTCTGGGGCTGACACGAAGACTCAGGAGAAACTGTGGGGCTGAAACCGACTCAGACAGGGAAAACTGCAGGAGCTCTGTAAAAACTCAGGTAGTGAAGAAAAACTCAGAAGCTTGGCAATACTTTAAACTCTCAGAAGACCCGGAGGTCCGGCAGACAGACCTGGGGTAGCGGAGTCTCCATTCTGGCCAGGTCGTACTAAACGGCAGAACGGCAGAATGAAAGGTAACCAAAACAATTTATTGGTGATAAAAAAAAATCCAAACTAAAATCCAAGGAACAGAGCCAGGGTCCGAGCATAGGCAAATACAAACAAAGCCAGAGAGTTTCTTTAGCGCAGGGAAAAATCAACTACAGCGGCATCAGGTGAAATAGCAAACCACAATAAAGACACAGACTTACGGAGGGGAAGACACACAATGACCTGGCACAGATCACACAGACCAACAGGTATATATAGACATAGACAATAAGGGACAGGTGAACCACATTAGGGCGGGGCAGGTAATCACACAGGAAGAAAAGACACAAGGCAGGAAGCAAATCACAAAACACAGACAGGGGCAAGACATATCAAAATAAAACCTATGAACTCAAATACAGACTTGAAAACAAAATCAGATACAACAACTACAAAGAAAATAACATCAGAACAAAACTAAGACAAATACACAACCAAATCAGACAGACTATAACACAGACATGAGTCCTGACAAACTCAGCCCTCACTCCGACTTCCACTTCACCTGATACAAAATCAGATTCAACAGAGTACCATCTTTCAAAGAGAGTCTCTTTCTAGCGGGCAAACTCCACATAGGTCTGGTAAAGATGCTTCTTTAACCTTTTAGGCGCAAGGGTTTATTTTTAAAAATACTGATTTTTGAGATCCAAATTTCAAAAGGCTGTGGTTTGAAAAGGATAAGATATAGAGTCCTACTCTAAACTAGAAAAATGTCAGGTATGACCCAAAGTATATGAGTGAACAAATTTTAAGCATCTAATTCGCATATAATTTGCATACCATGCCATTATATATTGGCGGTTATGTTATTTACAGTACATACAGACTAATGAACATATTATAATAGTTTTTTTTTCTCTTTTCAGTCTTTTTCTGAAATAAAATAATTTATAACAGTAATTTGTAAAAGCAACATGACCTAAATAAAGAATAACTACTACTTCTAATACACCATAACTAGGAAAACGTATAAAAATAGATATGAGAAATATACTCATGTACTGTAGGTATTTGGTTTTAGTAGCTTTATCTTTTCTTATCCATCAAAATGCATAGTTTTAGTTTTTCACAGCGTGAGCCCTATCATAAAGGCACAGCACACAGCCATCACTTTCATTCTGATCGCTTTGATCAGCGCATTCGCGCTGACTATGTTTACCCTTGCCTCTCCTCGACTGGGTAAAGTGTCAGGATGAACAAAACGCACTTTGCTCGTTCCATGAGGACAGCAGCTGTCAAATATCAAGAAAACACGGCTACCCAGCTACAGCAGGAGTGTGACGAAGTGAGCCAGTACTCTATACTCGTCCCTTATACTGATTACACACATCATACATTTAACTTTCCACATACTATACTACAATCTCAATGGACTATTGGTGAACTGCACTCACATATCCTAGGTCTTGTTTGTGTTAGTCCTAGTAGTTTATTAATTTAACTCAGTTAAGCAATTCATACTTTATGGTTATTTAAAACACACACACATAAGTTCAGTTTATTTTATTTTGGCTCATGAGTGTCTTTGGGTTGAACTGATCCATATGGGGCATGGAGATAGAGGGAAGGGACGGCCCAAGCATTTCTGGTTGTGCCCGGAGATGATGATGTCACTTATGACATCATCGAAAGCTACTGATTGGAGAGAGGGTTTCTGGAGGATACAGTATTCTTTGACTGGAGTAAATGGTGTTTCTTTACAATGTCTGTATTTGTTTACTGTGTGTGCAGTGATGATAATGTTTAGGATGTGGGGGAGTGGATTATATCTTGGTATGAGGATTCCAGCTAAGTGGAATAGGCCAATCCAATTGGCCTAGTATAAGAAGCAGGTGTGTGCCTCATGGAGGGGAGATTCTGTTTGTGGGGAGAGAAGGTCGTTCCTGCCGCTGTTGTATGTATAGAAGGTGGGGAACACTGTGAATAAAAGCCACCTATTGGACTTGACTTTGCCTCTGAGTCTCTCTTCTTCAGCCACTTTAGCCACTCGATGCTACACTAATCCACATGGCATGGACCAGAGTTCCTAAAGTGGCCAGTGGAGAATTGGCCTATAAAATCAGCTGGATAAGTTGCAGCCCATGCCAGGCACAGTGTAAACAGAGGAAAACATTATCTGGTGCATTAACAAGAGCTCAAGAAAGAAGGGGTCAGCAGAATGAACTCTTACCAAATTGGTAAGAGTTATTGCCGGGGTTTGTCCAGCTGCCAAGCCGTGGCTGAAGAGGAAGTGCCAGGTCAAGCTGTACTGACTGTGAAAGGACATGAAGATGCACTCAAAGACCTCCTCCTCTCAGCTCAAGAAAATACTATTTTTCCAGAAATAATTCTAATCAGACTGGTAGTATACCAACCTTGGTGGAGATGGTGTTTTCACATGGGACAGAATTCCAAACGTTTCTCTTTATGGCTGCCAACCTTGAGAGACCCATTGACACAAGAACTCAAAGCAGGGAAGACTGTGTAGAGTACATCACCCCAAATTCTCTGCTTTAAGGAGGTGCCAATCCAAAGGGAGACTCTGGAGATTTTCAGTTTAATGGTTACCCTTACAAAAGACTTAAACATATTCAAGCAGAGGTAAACAATTTCTGGAAGTGGAGTCAATTGGCTGGACCAAATCTGTTCATAACAATCAAATGGCACACTAAAGAGTGGAATGCTGCAGTTGGTGATGTGGTCTGGTTACCTGACCAAAATGCCCTGAAAGGACAGTACAAGCTGTGCCATAGCAAAACAACGTCGTGTGTCGTGGTCAACTTGGTTTGTAAATTGTATTGGTGTAAAATATAATGCACCAATAAATGACATGAGGGATAGTTTTTTTTTTTTAAGTTTGTACTGTACATACAAATGGTCGAACTATGTATAAGATAGTGCATCATGTAATGGTGCAATGGTCTATAATTGTTTACATTAAATAGATGCAAAAGAGCAAACTATACAACAAAATTAACTGTAAGATCTTAATTTACTGTAACCTGAACCATAAAATATGCATACAGCAGGAACCAACATAATTGGGTCAAACTATATACACAAATTGTTTGATGTAAAAAATAGTAAAAAAAACAGGTGCAGTGGTCTTGAATTGTATATTAAAAGTAGATGCAAAGGAGCAAATACAGGCACATGTGTAACGATGTGTTAATGTTTATTTGCAATAACCTTTACACTTTTTTGGAAACAGCAGTATTTTTTTTTTATAAAAAGTGTAAAGTACATACAAATATGGGCATGACAGTGCAATGTATTAATGTGCAATGATCTACAATTATTATCAAAAACAGATGTAAAAATGAAACTTCACAAATGATGCAAACGACTGTATAACCTGCAAGAACTGGTGTGAACGGACAATAAATAAAAAAGCTAAAGTGCAAACTATATACCCTAAAAAAACTTCTAAAAAAGCAAAAGTGCAAACTGCAGATACAGTGCATTTCTATATGCATTGCCTGCGCTCTGTGGTCCCCCGGCACCCTCCGCAGTATATCTGCAACAGTTTGTCCAAACCGGTCGCTCTCATCATTGCCTTGACACAGTCTCTGTTGCAGCTCCACCCGCCTTTCCTCCAACTGAGCCTCCAACCGAGCAACCTGCACTTGGACCCAGTCTTCTTTTTCTTTTCTCTTCCTTTTTTGTGCCATTCTTGGACTGGGGGACGGAAGAGATGGGGACAGAAGAGATGGCTGGTGATGGGGGCTACTACTTAGTAATTGGTCATCATCACTGTTGGCTGGAGTTCTCACATCCGATAAACCAGTGGAGTTTGAGCTAGTATCCGTCCCATCCTGTGATTATAAAAGAAATAGCAAATAGTATAAGTTATACATAAAAGATGATGCATTCATTGTTAATTCATAGATAGAGCTATAATAACTGCATATTTATACCTTGCAAAACCTAAATTGTTGCATTTGTATTTTCTGTAAGCCAAATAAAATTACAATCTTATATATTATATAAATACAACCCATTACATATAATTACAACCTATTACACATGCTTTTTGACTCACAGGTATATTATTTTTGCAAAAAAAAAAATCAATATCCCATGTGGTAGCACTGCTAGTTAAGTTAGCTAACCGAAACACAATAGAGGTACATAAAAGGACGTGCATTATTTACCTTATCGTCAAAGTTTGATTCGTAAGCCGATGTTTGACATGAGGTGCCAGCCAAGATAGGAATATGTAAAACGCTGGGATTTTTTTCCTTCTGGATCCCCGCTCCTTGTTTTTTACGGAAATGAACGTACTTGTCTTGAGAGTTCTTCCCTCTCTTCATGCACTCCGCTACATCTAAACCGCCGTTAGAGAAGGCTGTATTTCCTCACTTCTTCAATTAAACGCTCGGTAACTTAGTCCATTTCCATGTTTGCTCTTCACCGAATTTCGGAGTTTGAAAATGGCGGGCGGTCCAGAGTGCAGAAGAGTTATTCCGGAAATGCGTAGGAGGAAACGTGATACTACCAAGCCTGTCAGGTCCTAGTGTTTATGTGGTTATCTGTTTGTGTAATGTATTTCATTTCCTGTGTTTTACTGTGAAATCACTAAACCCTGTCTGTGTTCCAGATTGTCTTCCTGCCCTGGTGTCTTTCCCTCCACAGTGATTGCCTGCTCCGCCCTAATGTGTTCCACCTGTGTCTCATTGTGTTCCCTTTATAGTCTGTGTGTTTTCCCCTGTCCTGTGCCAGATTGTCTTTACCTCAGTGTGAGCTTTCCAGCGTTTCTTCGTACAGTTATTTGATAGATTCTAGTATTTTTGACCCTTGCCTTGTCTTTTGATTACCTCTCTCGGATTTTGGATTTGTACCTTTGCCTCGGAAAGTAAAGAACTTCAAAACTCTCTCTATTGTGGGATCTGCTTATTGAGTCCTTTTGCCTGGTCCTGACAGTACAATCTGGCCAATAACATGGACTCCGCAGATCCAGTGCGTGCCGCCCTGCAGGCACAGGGACAACGGATTCATCTTCAGGAGGAGCAGGTTGGCTTGCTCCAACGTGAGATGAGGGCTTCAGCAGAGAGCCATGAGCGGGCTTATTCCCACCTGTCTGCACAGATTGGATATGTCGTTGAACGGATGCAGAGGAAGGAGGCATCGTCAGTGTCAGCGGAGAGTGCTGTTAATGACCAGGGGCAAGCTGAAGCGACCTCGAGAACGGTCACTCGTGAGTCAGCACATATCCGGCTGTCTAGCCCGGAGAGATTCATGGGTGAGTCGGGGGATTGTTGTCCCTTCTTGTCCCAATGTAAGCTGCACTTTGAGTTTCAGGCGTCCTCCTTTCCATCAGATCGGGCTAAGATAGCGTACATCTCATATTTGTCCAGCCGTGCGAGAGCATGGGCCACAGCTGAATGGGATAGAGAGTCAACTCGTTACCTTTGTTTTTAGAAACATTTACTCGAGTTTTTCAAACCATCACTCCGGGCCGTGAAGCAGCGAAGGCACTAGTAACTTTGAAACAGGAACGCCGTAGCGTTTTTGATTATTCTATTGAGTTTTGCACATTAGCAGCAGACAGTGGGTGGAATCAACTAGCTCTTGTGGATGCATTTTTTTAATGGTCTTTCTGAAAGAATCAAGGACTATCTGACCCCGCTGGATCTACCCACCAAACTCGACGCTCTAATTGCCTTGGCTTCTAGGATTCTTCTAGGATTGATAATAGACTTCGGGAGAGAGTGAGATTCCGCTCTCAGCCGGACAGTTACCTGGGAAGGAGGGGGGCCTCTAGGGAGGAGGTTTTTTCGGTGCCCGCAAGTTCTGCTCCTGCCTATCCCCTTCTAACTGAGGAACCCATGCAGATGGGTCGGACCAGGCTCTCTTCTGCTGAGAGGAATCGACGCATGAGGGAGGGACGTTGCATCTACTGTGGTCAGCTGGGCCATTTCCTCTCCACGTATCCAGTTAGACGAGGAGGTAGGTCACCTAGACCCTCCATTTTGGTAAGCCCGGCTATTATCAAGACTGATTTCAGTCGACAACTCTCCAAGATTCGGTTAACTAACACTTCTCACTCTCGCAGTCTTCTAGCACTTATTGATTCGGGAGCTGATGCTAACTTTATGGACAGCAATCTTGCTGCTGGGTTGGGACTATCCATAATTCCTTTGGACTCGCCAATGGAGGCTACCGCTCTTGATGGCCGGCCGGCTCCTGTGCACCGTTACTCATCACACTAGCCCTGTAGTACTATCTTTTCCGGATCATCATTCCGAGAAACTCAGTTTTTTCCTGTTTCATTCATCCATGCACCCCGTGATCTTGGGCTACCCCTGGCTCATTATACATAACCCGCACATAGACTGGTCCTCGGGAGTTATATTATCGTGGGGAGATCAGTGCAGATCCCGGTGTTTCCAGTTCTCTTCTTCCGTTCCTGAGGCGCGTGGAGACACTCTCTCATCAGTTCCTAAGGTCTACTGGGAACTACGATAGGTGTTTTAATAAGGTAAAGGCAACCACACTTCCACCACACCGGCCGTATGACTGTGCCATCGAACTCCTCCCTGGAGCTTTTCCACCCAAGGGACGTCTGTACTCCCTATCCAACCGTGAGCGGGCTGTCATGGATGAATACATAGCTTCCTCACTCAAGACTGGGATTATTCGTCCTTCCTCCTCTCCCGCCGGTGCTGGATTCTTCTTCGTTGATAAGAGGGACAAGACGCTTCGTCCTTGCATTTATTACCGGGAATTACTTTACTTTACTTTACTTTTACGCTTTATTTGTCCCCATAGGGCAATTGGTTTTGCAGCAAGATAAACACAGAACAATCACAGATGCCAAATTTCAAGACATAAAATAAGACACACAAGCCACAAATACAAGACAATATAAAAAATGCTTAATGTAACAGGCCCTTGTAAAGTAGAGTAAAATCTAACAATTCCCATAATATAGTAAAGTAACGCTTCCATAACCCATCCCATTCAGCAACAACATCATCAAAAACAAGAATACTATTTTATAATAATAATAACCTCATCATTTATTTAATAGTTAAAAATCTATCTGCTCCTTCTGATTGAATTCATAAACAAAATGGCTCTCGGGACAAATGAATGCTTATACCTGTTATTCTTAACTGGAGGTAAACTGTACCGATACCCAGAAGGCAATATCTTGAACTCAGAATGAAGGGGGTGGGAGCTATCAGAGATAACTGCGTTAGCTTTCCCAACTACCTGTCTGTCATACATGACAGAAAGGCTACTCTGCTGGACACCTATAATTTTACTACTGACCTTCACTATATTAGAAAGGGCAGATTTGGCCTTGACAGTAAGACTACCATACCAGCAAATTAATGAAAATGTTAAAACAGACTCGATGTATGATTTATAAAAAAGGGTCATAAGAGACTTGTCAACACAAAATTTTGACAGTTTGCGAAGACAAAACAGTCTTTGTTGGCCTCTTTTGCAAAGCATTACAGTGTTGGCGATAAAAGTTAACTTACTGTCAATCAAACTGCCTAGATACTTGTATGTTTCTACGAATTCCACCATCTTCCCGTTTATAATAGTGGTCTGTGGAGTTGATGACTTTCGCCTAAAATCAAACTGCATATCCTTTGTCTTTTCCACATTCAGTTGAAGAAATGCTCTATCACACCAAAGTACAAAATCATCCACAACAGGACCATGGTCCCTATCCTCATTAGAGAGGAGACTGACAATAGCAGAATCATCGGCAAATTTTTAAATATGTCTATTTTCATGCTGACTGCGACAATCGTCAGAATAAAGAATATAAAGATGAGGTGAGAGGACACACCCCTGAGGAGACCCAGTGGATGATGACATCTCCTCAGACAAACAACCATTTACCCTCACTCTCTGAGTTCTATCGGTTAAAAAATCAAGAATCAATCCTACAATATTAAAATAAAGTTCTTTAAGAGCTTATCAACTAAAATATGTGGTTGTATTGTATTAAAAGCCGATGAAAAAACAACAAATAAGATCCTTGCGTGTGTTTTACTACCTTCAAGATGTTTGAATAGTAAGTTCAACAAAGTAGTGGTGGCATCATCTACCCCTCGCTTAGCCCTATAAGCGAACTGTAGTGGATCTAAAAGATTCTCTGTTTTTGTAAGTATGACTTTTTTAACCAGTTTTTCGAAACACTTCATGACTAAGGAAGTCAGAGCTACTGGCCTAAAGTCATTTAATAATTTTAGATGATTTAATTTGGCCACTGGAATAACTGTTGACTGTTTCCATATGTTTGGCACTCTCTGTTGCTCTAGGGACATCTGGAAAATATAATGAAAAATTGGACCTAGCTGCTCTGCACAAGAGATGAGCAGGCGACTACTTATATTGTCAGGCCCAGGGCTTTTTCCTGATCTGGAGTGCTTAAACATATTTACCACAGCTTGTTCATCAAAAAAGGGGACAACACCATTTCCAGATAAAAGTGATTTCTGTTCTAAAATAACATTACTAAAATTTGTGGTATCAAACCTCAAATAAAATTAGTTTAGCTCTGTTGCAAGCAAACTGTCACAACTAAACCCCTCTAACACAACCTTGACATTCTTTTCTCTCCTGGTGCCGATAACAGTTCTCATACCATCCCAGGCTGAACGTAAATTCCTACCACCTAGGTCTTTCTCTATTTTTTCTTTGTAACCCTGCTTTGCCCTCCTTATTTCACTTCTTATTTCCTTTTTCAGTTTATTTAATTCTAAAAGGTTTCCTTCCCTAAATGCTTTCCTCTTTTTGTTTAGTAACAGCTTTAGTGATTTCCTTACCCATGGCTTATTGTTTGGATACACCAGTACAATTTTATCAGGGATTACATTATCAACACAATAGGAAGCATAACAACTAACAACATCTGTAAGATCATTTATGTTGGTACAGGAGTCCTTAAACATGTCCCAGTCAGTGCAATCAAAACAACCCTGTAAACTCAGGATTGGGTCCTCAGTCCAGTTCTTAACATGTTTGATGAGGGTTTTCCCCCTCCTTAGGGCCGTGCGATATGACGGGATGAGCTGGACACAGTTATGATCGGCCCCGCCCAGCGGGGGGAGCAGGAGGGCTTTATATGCATCCTTGATAGAACCGTAACACAAGTCCAGTGTCTTCTTTTGTCTGGTCGGGCACGCAACATATTGATGAAAGTCTCTCAGACATTTCTTCAGCGAACAATGGTTAAAATCACCAAGAACAAAGACAGGTGCTTCGGGTGATAGTCCTTGCAGTTTTTGTACTACTTTCAATATCGACTCCGCGGCTTTATCCGCATTTGCTCTTGGATGAATATACACAACTGTCACAAATATTTGGGGAAACTCCCGGGGCAAGTATGGGGGGCGCAAGGACACTGACAGAAGTTCAACATCCTTAGTGCATAAGCTTTCTCTAACTATGACATTTTTACAATATCTTTGATTCACGTATAGGCAAACCCCCCCACCTCGCGACCTTCCAGTAACACTCGCATCTCGGTCCAGGCGGACAGGTGCCCCAAAACCATCAATGACCAGCTCCGAATTCAAATCACTTTCTGAAAGCCAAGTCTCTGTAATCGGCAATAAACACGAGTCTCTGAATTCATGCTGGAAACGCACATTGGCTTGTAGCTCATCAGTTTTATTTCGAAGTGACTGGGCATTTGATAGAATGATAGAAGGCAGGGGGAACCAGGAAAGAGATTGTTTTCTCAGTCTATGAAGTACGCCACCTCGCTTACCTCGTTTCCTGGTCTTGCGTGGTGGCTTATCTGTAAATTCCCCCTTTCCTCTCGGTTTTCCGACGAAACAGCTTAGGTTAGGGAAGATTAAATCCGAGGGAGGGTTATTGACCTGAAAGTTACTCCATTTTAGGAGAAAGTCTCTGCTGTATCGAATGTGCGTTGGATTTGGCAACTCATTCAGCGTTTCCACAAAGTGTAACGCCGTCCACAACAAAAACAAAACATTTCACTCCATGGTACTCTTTTTAAGTTACTTCTCCCTCTACTCAGGCCGTCTCTCTTTATACAAACGATGAACAAAAACGTAACATAAACATTTACAAACATTTAATCCTGTGCCTCGCTGTTGGTCGCTGCATGAGCATGCACCCTGTCAAACACAAGGTCTTATGTCATTCAATCACAAGGTGATTGAATGACATAACAGTGAAGAACAGGTACCCCCTTCCATTAATCGCTTCTTGTTTTGAACTGTTACAGGGGGCTAAAGTTTTTACGAAGTTGGACTTAAGAAATGCTTACCACTTGGTCAGAATCCGAGAGGGTGACGAGTGGAAGACTGCTTTCAACACCCCTAGTGGCCATTATGAGTACTTAGTGATGCCATTTGGGTTGACTAATGCGCCTGGGGTTTTTCAGGCTCTGGTAAATGATGTACTAAGAGAGATGCTGAACAAGTTTGTTTTTGTGTACATAGATGACATTCTCATTTTTTCCCCTGATTTAGAGGCTCACATTGTCCACGTCAAGCAGGTGCTTGGCAAACTTCTGGAGAATCAGCTGTATGTCAAGGCTGAGAAGTGTGAATTTCATGTACCTTCAGTGTCATTTTTAGGAATGGTAATCGCAGAAGGGGTGCTGAAGATGGACCCGGGCAAGATTCAAGCCGTGGCTGAGTGGCTTACCCCCTCTTGTCGTAAGGACGTTCAGCGCTTCCTAGGATTTGCCAATTTCTACCGCAAGTTCATTAGGAATTTCAGTTCAATCGCAGCTCCGTTGCATGCTCTCACCTCTTCCATGGTCCAGTTTTACTTACTCTTCCAGACACCAACCGTCAGTTCATGGTAGAAGTGGATGCTTCGGATTCGGGAGTGGGGGCAATTCTGTCGCAGAGGTCAGTAGATGATGATAAGATACATCCTTGTGCATTCTTGTCAAAGAAGCTTTCTCTGGCAGAACAGAATTACGATGTTGGAGACAGAGAGTTGCTGGCAATTAAAGTAGCTCTGGAGGAGTGGAGACATTTGCTGGAGGGTACGCAGCAACCTTTTCTAGTTTGGACTGATCACAAGAATCTGGAATACATTAAGGCAGCCAAGAGATTGAATCCCTGACAGGCCCGATGGGCTCTATTCTTTACCAGATTTAATTTCACTGTATCATATCGCCCAGGCTCCAAGAATATCAAGGCTGACTCTCTCTCCAGACTGTTTTTACCTGACAGAGACCCTAAGGAGGCTTCCTCCATCCTGCCAAGTTCCTGTTTCCTGGGGGCCATTACCTGGAGCATCGAGAGAAGAGTCAGGGAGGCTCTTCGAGCCATTGATGCGCCGCCGGGGGTTCCTCCTAATCGCCTGTTTGTACCACCGGCACAAGGAGGACAGGTAATATCTTGGGCTCATTCGTCGCGGGTGTCCTGTCATCCCGGAGGGCGCAGGACACTGTTTAGAGCTCAAGAGAGGTTCTGGTGGCCAAACATGAAGAGGGAGGTTGCTGAATATGTTGCAGCTTGTGATATTTGTTCCCGTAATAAGACCTCCAATTCGCCCGTCTCTGGTCTGCTGCATCCGTTGCCTGTACCCCATCGTCCCTGGTCGGACATCTCAGTGGATTTTGTTACTGGGTTACCTGTTTCGGAGGGTAACAACACTGTGTTTACTGTGGTAGATAGGTTCTCCAAGATGGTGCGGTTCATTCCTCTGCCCAAACTGCCTTCTGCTAAGGAGACGGCAGAGGTGTTATTAACTCATGTATGCAGAATTTTTGGTTTCCCCAGGAACGTGCTGTCCGACCGTGGACCGCAGTTTGAAGCAGGGTTCTGGAGGGCTTTCTGCAGCCTTGTGGGAGCAACTGTCAGTCTGACTTCAGGCCATCATCCTCAGACCAATGGACAGACTGAACGGGTCAATCAGGATCTGGAGGTGGGATTAAGATGTTTGACCTCGAGGAACCCCACATCTTGGAGTAAGGTACTGGGATGGTTGGAATACGCACATAACACTTTGCCGAATGCATCTACTGGCCTGTCACCATTTCAGTGTGTGTTTGGATATCAGCCACCCTTGTTTCCTGCTTTAGAGCAAGAGGTCAGTGTTCCATCTGCTCTGGCCTTAGTTCGCCGTTGCCGCCGCACATGGAGTCAGGCTCGACAAGCCCTTCAAAGGAGCTCCGACCTATACAAGACAGTTGCTGATCGGAAGAGGAGGAAGGCTCCAACTTACCGAGTGGGACAGAAGGTGTGGCTATCCACGAAGGATATTCCATTACGAGTAGAGTCCCGTAAGTTAGCACCACGATTCATTGGTCCTTTCCCTGTGTCCAAAGTCTTGAACTCGGTTGCGGTCAGACTAAAGCTCCCCGGGACTATGAGGGTCCACCCAACGTTTCATGTAAGCCGGATAAAGCCTGTAAAGGAGAGCTCTTTGGTCCCTGCCTCCAGACCCCGCCACCCCGGATCATTGATGGTGGGCCGGCATATACTGTGCGGAAGTTGATGGAAGTTCGTCGCAGAGGGCGAGGGTTCCAGTACCTTGTGGATTGGACGGGATACGGTCCCGAGGAGAGGTCCTGGGTACCGGCCAGGGACATTCTGGACCCAGATCTCATTTGGGATGTCCACCATCGCCACCCAGAGAATCCTGGGCCGTCCGGTGACGGCTCGTAAGGGGGGGGTACTGTCAGGTCCTAGTGTTGTGTGGTTATCTGTTTGTGTAATGTATTTCATTTCCTGTGTTTTATTGTGAAATCACTAAACCCTGTCTGTGTTCCAGATTGTCTTCCTGCCCTGGTGTCTTTCCCTCCACTGTGATTACCTGCTCCGCCCTAATGTGTTCCACCTGTGTCTCATTGTGTTCCCTTTATAGTCTGTGTGTTTTCCCCTGTCCTGTGCCAGATTGTCTTTACCTCAGTGTGAGCTTTCCAGCGTTTCTTCGTACAGTTATTTGATAGATTCTAGTATTTTTGACCCTTGCCTTGTCTTTTGATTACCTCTCTCGGATTTTGGATTTGTACCTTTGCCTCGGAAAGTAAAGAACTTCAAAACTCTGTCTATTGTGGGATCTGCTTATTGAGTCCTTTTGCCTGGTCCTGACAAAGCCGACCAATCACAGATCTTGCGGTCCACGTCGACGCGACGCGTAGTTACATTTTTGAGGAGGTGCGCGTCAGGGTACGGCATCAGGGTACGGCGTCAGTGTACGGCGTAGGGTACACGTCACTGCGTGTGCTACGCCGTACCTACTACGCGCACCCGACGAAGAAGTATAAATTGGCCTTAAGAGATGTGCTTGTGAAGAATTTTCCCAGCTATCCTGTTCAAATCACAAAGGCAAATGGCAAAGAAGGGCCCTCAAAGGCAAATTGTAAAAGAAACAAATTCCCAGCCACAATTCTTCATAGAGATGTCAGACATCTTGTCATTCTACTTCCCGCAGAAGAACAAGAAAAGGATTTGGATTTGGTCAACCCAGGAGCTCAAGTGGGAGGTGTTGAGCTAATTCTCAGGAATTGGTATGAAAAGACTACACTTCCGAGAGTGCAAGAGCAGCAGCAAACAGACTGCTTGTCGCCAATCAGAAATTGTCACTGACTGAGAGCACCTGCATAAAGGATGCATTCAGGCAACAAACTTCAGAGAAGACACTCCAGGTTTCCTCATAGGTTCAGTCCAAAGACGTCAATGGTTTGAGGAGGACTTGACACAAACAAATACATTTTTGCTAATCAAGTCTTTTAGCTTCTAACTCAAACTGGAACTCTTTTTTCTTTCACATGGAGGCGCTGTAACTCAACCTCTAACGGTTAAAGGATTTTATTCCTTTTTAAACTGACAACTAAAAAGGTACCCTTTTCAACTAAAGCTTCAAATATCTTTACCTTAAATACCTTTTTTCAGCTGTCTAGAAACACCAATGCCATATTAACCAGAAATCAACAACAGGTTTTCCTTTTGTGCATTTATCAAAAACGTCCAATGAAGGGCTTGACACAAAATCCTCCACCTTAAACTCCATTGTCAGTTCACCAAGGCCAATCCAAAAGCAGAAACAAATCACAACAAAGCACCTTAAACGCCACAAAGTTGCCGCCAAAACAACCAAAAGGCAACTTATCACAAGCGGCTAGAAGCGACTATGCTGCAAGCTTAGTCACATTAAATACAACTGCAAAGAAAGTTACCAAGAAAACTGACCAAAAGATAGCTTTAAAGCGGTTATAAACAGCTACATAGAAAGTTTAGACGAGCCCACATTAATATGTTACACAATTAAGTTGCTATCTGTGGATTGTGTATTTATGTGTGTACAACTCATATACTGTCTTTATTTTTATGTTTACAGTTTTACAAAGTTAAATGTTCTTCAGTAAAGACAAAAAAGAAAAGAAAATATTAGTGTACTGTCATTGCTGGAGCCATTTGGTGTTTAGCTCGCTGCATAAGTTAAGTAGAGACGCTTAACCGAAGGCAGAAGAGTTATAGTTAAACTTTGTTTTATTTGTCATTTAGTTGACTTTTGGAGAATCTAACTCTCCCGTGCCCAAAGTAGCAAAACATAAAAAACATGGTGAGCCGGCCAAACGAGCCGCTACCCCTAACACAACCCCCAGTGTAAGCCCTAACGCTAACCTAAAGAAAAAAGTGAAAACAGGACAGCCGGTCAAGGCTTAAGGCTAAATTGTTCTCTGGCTCACACACCCAGCATCGGCCACAGCCAGCATAAATCTGGCAGATGGAGGAGGAGAGCTCGCAAACAAGCTGAAAGCAAAGCGGCTGTCAGCTAGAGGGAGTCAGAGAGAGTGGCCGACATTATCTGTAGGCCTTAGATGCGGCGCCAGAACAGAGTGTGACAGCTGTGTTCCAGAACTTGCCTTTGCTGTTCTCTTGTCTTTTTCAGCTGATTCTTTAGCTCTTTCTTTGCCTTGTGCAATCCTGCCGTATTCCTTTTTCTAAATGCCTGCTTTTATTGTTATATGCTTTAAAGAAAAGAATAAAGCAGGGTTTTCAAGGTGAAGACATTTCGTGTATAATTCTGTGTTCAACAGTAAGAGAGCTGAGCTTTATCTTTAGAGGGAGGGGTCTGATTTGACCAAACTGTTCTGGTCTCATAGTCGTTGGCTCTAAAAAGACAGTGGGACTCCTGATGTGAGAGTCGTTAAAGGCTCAGGAGAGGCGTTAGTGACACTGTTTCATTCAGGTGTTGTTGTCGTTGTTGTTCTAGAGTCAAACTGTTCTGGTTTAGTTTTAAGACCACTGTTATAAATACTAGGTAACATGAATATTACATTATTTCAATTCGTGTGACATTTAGGTCACAGAGACTGTGTGAACAATGTCTTGAACAGGTATATATTTCCCTAACCTGACAGACTGCTCACAGAACAGTCTGTTCCACAGAACCATCTAGAAGGCTTACGTTGAAAGTGTTTGCAAAAGGGAAGTGCCTTCTTTTGGGGGGAAAAAAAGCACTGACTAGTTTCCACCTACCACAAGACGTTAGCCTCAATGCTAACGTTTTTAAGCGTAGCCATGTTGAAAACAAAGAGAAGAGGACGCTTGTTGCATTTGTCAAATTAAAAACCCGCCCCTTCCTGTTCGTGCTGCCACATGAGGTCACAAGAGGCCGATGAGCCCATTGTTTGAGTTAAGAGCTTGTCTTGATACAAGATGCATTTACCCGAGTTCAGAAAATCCCAAATCTCAATCTCAACTGCAGCACAAGGTTAGTATATCCCTGGAATTATTTGTGTGTATTGCTGCATAATATTTCAGGAAAATATATATTGATTACCAGCCATTTATATTAGTTGAATTCAGGACTTAATCTATCAAACATCACTTGTTCAGAAGTTTTAATATGTCTGTACTGGCTCAGACAGTCAGACTGAAAACAAGAAATAAAACAGTGTAAGCCATTCATTATTCTCACCTGAACCTGTGGATATGGATAAGGAAATAGTTGTAGCACTTCTTACATGTGTAACCGGTGGCTGTTACGTAGTGCCGGCTCACGCACGCACTATTGCGCAATTTTGCCTTTCTTATTAGTATTGACTGTGTATATAAGACCGGGTGCAGAGTAGGCTGCTGTGCTGTGAAGCCTGGTAGGTGAGCGTTGTTGTGCTTTATTGCAATACTGGTGGTACTACCCCTCGTGTTGTCTGTTCTTTCTTACAGACACGTGACGGTTTGCTGCTGAGTTGCATATAACGATGGGATATCATGTTCTTCGTCTAGCTTAGTTTTTAGACTTTGACGACCACTGCTGTTTTGTTTGGGTTTTATTCTTTTATTTGTTTTGTATGTTTCTCAGGGACACAGTGATATTGAAGAGACTTGACACTGGTCTTATTTCATAGTTATACCTTCTGTATCTCTCTTTAACAAACGTTCTGTCCCAGGGACAGTTTGGATGCTTCTCCTTCTTTACATTGTTCTTGTAAAATGGGAGACTAACTGTCCAGTGTCCAGAGTGAACCCCGCCTCAGGCCCAAAGCTGCTGGGACAGGCTCCAGCCCCCCCACAGCCAACGAGAATAAGTGGCAGAAGATGAAGGCATGAAGGGAACATTTTTAAATCAAAATTACTCTGACTCATAGTGAAGCCACAGATGTCATCAGTGCAGTGTTACCTGAACAGGTGAGGCCACAGAAGTGGGACCAGGATAAATCATATGAGAACACACACTCTCTCAGTGAAGATGTGGACTGGACACAGGAGGAGCTCATCCACCAAACAGAACGATAAGAAACACTTCTCACATCAACAGAAATAACAGAGCCACAGTCCAATCGACGACAGAAAGAAGCTCCTGTCTTCAGGTTCCACTCAGGTCTGTTCATCCACACATGTCTCCATTTGTCCAAGTGTTTCACCTGCAGGTCTCCATCACAGCGACTGGCTCCGCCCACCAGCCTGACATCATCAGAGTCTGACACAGAAAGAGAGCAGTGGATAAAAGAGCAGAAGGAGTGGAGCAAAACAGAAGAAGAGCCATTAAAGTCAGTCAGGATCAGTTTAAACCTGTATAAAGCAGCTCAGACTGTGTGTTGGGGAAAATATATATATCCTTTAGTTATTATTTACTGTTCACTTTTAGTCCAGCTCGTGTCATTTCCTTTATGTTAATCCAAACATAGACAGAACTAACCACGGACTACATCCTGCACCTGGAACTTGTCATGTTTTATATCAACCGGATTGACCTTTGGAAGCTAACCTTATCCTGTTCCATTGTTACATGTGTGTGTTCTGTTTCATTCTTGTAAGAATTAAACCAGAACATTCATTCTAATTTGTACACTGTCTCCATCGTCCTCTCATTAATCTGAACTAAATATTCTTTTAATATTTGGTGCCGTGACCAGGATCCCAAAACCCACTGTCTCTCCTTTTAAGAGTGTACCTGACATGCACGGGGAAATGCACAAAGAAAGCATTTCCTAAAATTTCCAAAGCTGCGCTGTTAAAAGCAGAACAGGCCAGACCTTCCACTCTGTAATGGGATCAGGACAGAGAGGAGACAGTGACCAGCCTGTCTGCACAAAGGACCATTGGCTTACAATTCAGGTCAAACAGCTTTGACATTATTTTACTGAGCTGGCATTTACTCTGGGAGGAAAAGTTTAGTTAAGACCTGCTTAAAAGCATATACTTTGACTTAAATCTCCACAATTGTTCAGAAAACTCCTACCATCTAAAGAGATCTGGCAGTTTATTTACAAGAAAATATTCCCAGCCTCAATGTAGTTCTAGTGGATTGGATTATGTGTCTGTCTCAAAGTGGTATTAATAACTGTATTTTATGTGAAAAGAACAATATTATGATTTCTGATCATGCTACTGTTGTTTGCAGCAGGACTCAAAAGTGAAGACCTGTTCACAAGTGGAAGAGAAATAGAAATATTTAAAGAATATGAGAACGATGTTAAAGAAAATATTAAGGAATTTAACTGACTAATATTGACCAGACAGACCCCAAGAGAAGCCATATATCTGTATTATATGGGCTTCCTTTAAGACTTATATAAGAACAGTAATGAGAGCCTATACTGCAAAAAAGAAAAGAGAGTTTTGTAAAAGAAGAAATAAATGAATTGAAGGTCAAACATAAAAGAGAGGACAAAGATATAGAATCTAAATGACAACAGTCAACATTAAAAATGGATGACATGCTTGATAAAGTTAAAGATTCAAAACACAACTCTAAATAAATTATAATGATATTTCTGTTAACAAATCAGACAAGCACCTGGCTTCCATTGTTAAATGTGGAACTCAAAAACATTTAATTCTTTAAAGAATAACATTTCTGATCAGAATATCACAAATAACAAATAATTAATTAATAAAGAGTTTAAGCACTTTTATCAACAACTGTAAACATCAGAGGTCAATGACCTCTGACCCTGACCCTTTCAATAAATCCATTAAACTAAAACAATTATCCCAACAAATGTTAAAACAAAGGCATCATTTCCGGGTTGAGTAACTGCTGGCGCGTTTTTTGGCTGCCGCTGATATGCTCTTTAGCTTTTCCTAAGAAATGTTTGTGGATACTGCATTTGTGGTCTATGAATAGGATATCTATTTTATCTATTATTCTGTTGACAAATACAGACTATCATCTGTCTGTGAATGAGTTACGACTAGTTTACCTGCTGTACGTACTCAACATCACTCAAGCCTACTGCCGCTACAACTCTCAACAACTACAGTATGTGGAATATCTATTCAAGGCTTCTGTTCCTCTGGTTCATACTGTCTTTTCTCTACCATCCTTCAGCTGCACTGTTCTAATACACTACAACTGAGTTTAATATTCACAATCCACCAACGCCAGCTCTGCTACAGCAACCGGACATCTCACACGTGCCCCGATGGAGATGTATTAACCGGGGCTCACGTCGGATTTTCCAATATGAAAACTTCAACCCCATCAAATCTCTCTGGTCCACATTTCGCCGTCCATAGAAGAACACAGGTCATCGCGCTGATGTCAGTGTGCTGGCCCGTGTCCAGAGGACGGCTACGACTGTAAGTCAGAGCACCACCACGATCAACTTTGGTCTTCTTAACATCCGTGCCCTCAAGAGTAAGGGCCAACTTGTCCAAGATCTCCGGACAGACCTTAAATTGGACTTTCTCTGTCTAGACGTGGCAGCAGCCGAAGGATTTTACACCTCTCAATGGGGTTTGTTTACATCTCCCAACCTCGTGTCACTGGCCGAATTACCGCGAGAGCTGGAAAATAGCGCCGGTGCGTCTCGATACCTATCATTCATTCGAGGCCACTGCGTTTGAAATATCTGGAGGTGTTCCTACTATCGTGTCCACCCTCTACCGACCACCAAAGTCTAACAAGGACTTCACAACACTTCTCACACATTTATCCACACTCTCATCCAACATAATATTACTAGGGGACTTCAATATTCACATGGACATTATCAATAACACTCTCACTAAAGATTTTACATCCTGTTTGGACAATTTTGGCATTCAGCAATTTGTCAATTTTCCAACACACACTAAAGGACATATTCTGGATCTCATCTGCTGCTCTGGCATCACACCTACTGACTGTAAAGCAAAGTACCTTCCATTCTCAGATCACTCACTGCTCTCATTCAATGTTAATCAGTCACTATCCAAATCAAACCCCCCACGCACTATAAATTTCCGCAAAATTATTGACATTGACTTGGACAACTTATCCCTTCACATTGACAACCTCCCCTGTTCAGACCAGCTTCACTCCCCAGAACAATTACTCTCACACTACAATATACACCTCCATAACATCCTAAATAATCTTGCTCCACTCAAAACCAGATCTGTCTCATTCACTCACTCTGCACCCTGGTTCACTCCAGAACTCAGACAGTTAAAAGCAAAAGGACGGCAACTGGAAAGATTATACAGAAAAACTGGACTCACTGTGCACAAGGACATGTATTTAAACCACACTCTCCACTACAGAGACTGCATCTCCAAAGCCAAATCCAAACACTACTCCAGTTTAATAAATTCAAATCAAGGTAACTCCAAAGCTCTTGTCTCACTGATTACAAAAATTACAAAGCCTCCTGACTCACTTCCCCCTCACCTTTACTCCTCAGATTTTTGTAATACACTTGCCTCATTTTTCATATCAAAAATTTACCACATTCACCAGCAGCTCACCCCCCATTCTGTCCCCTACTCACCTACCCCTATCCCATCTGCCTCTATCCATTAATTTCCCACATTTTCCCTTCCTTCTCTTAACCAAATTTCAACTCAAATTCAAAAATCTAAATCCTCCTCCTGCAAACTGGACCCACTCCCAACTGTCCTGGTCAAAGCCACATTACCTTCTCTGTCCCCTCTCATCACTAACATTATCCACGCCTCCCTATCATCTAGATCTGTTCCCTCCTCTCTCAAAACTGCTGTTGTCACTCCAATACTCAAAAAACCTGGTTCAGATCACACCAACCTTAATAACTTTTGCCCTATTTCTAATCTTCCTTTCATTGCCAAAATTCTGGAAAAAAACAGTTGCTGCTCAAATTCACACTCACTTATCCTCCAATAACCTTTATGAAAAATTTCAATCTGGCTTCCGACCCCTCCATAGCACTGAAACTGCTCTCCTTAAAATAACGAATGACCTCCTCCTCTCTGCTGACTCCGGCTCACTCTCCATCCTCCTTCTGCTGGATCTAACTGCAGTCTTTGATACCATCTCACACTCCATCCTTCTGCCCAGACTCTCCTCTATCGGCATCACAGACATAGCCCTCACCTGGTTCCACTCCTACCTCTCAGAACGCACTCAGTTCATTCAGCTCAAATCCTTCACCTCCCATCCTGTCCCCGTCACCACAGGGGTACCTCAGGGCTCGGTACTAGGGCCCCTGTTCATCATCTACCTTCTCCCCTTGGTCACATCTTCAGAAAACATAACATTGACTTCCACTGCTACGCTGATGACACCCAGCTCTACCTCTCTAACAAACCAAATTCCTCACTCTCATCCTCCTCCCTAATCAACTGTCTCTGAAATTAAATCCTGGTTCACCACAAACTTCCTTAAACTAAACAGTGATAAAACAGAACTGCTCCTAATAGGCACCAAAAACACCCTAAACAAAAACAATAACTTCTCTATTACTTTTGAAAACTCCACCATCACCCCCACCCCGCAGGTAAAGAGTCTGGGTGTCATCCTCGACAGCACACTCTCCTACACGTCCCACATCAATAATGTCATCCGCTCTGCCTACTTTCACCTCCGCAACATCCACCGCCTCCGCCCCTCCCTCAGCCCTCACTCTACAGCCGTCCTTGTGCAAAGCCTCATCACCTCCCGCCTGGATTATTGTAACTCCCTTCTGTTTGGTCTCCCCCAAAAAACCCTCCGTAAACTTCAACTGGTCCAGAACTCAGCCACCCGCATCATCACACGCACCCCCTTCACCAATCACATCACACCTGTTCTGCAACAGCTCCACTGGCTCCCCATCAACTACCGCATCAACTATAAAATACTGCTCCTGACATTTAAAGGCATACACAACCTCGCACCTCCATATCTTTCTGAGCTCCTCCACATATCCACCTCTGCCCGCTCCTTACGCTTCTCCTTCTCTCTGCGGCTCTCAGTCCCTCCTGCCCGTCCTGTCACCATGGGGAGTAGACCCTTCAGTCGCTCTGCTCCCCAGCTTTGGAACTCTCTCCCCTCTGACCTCCGCAACACAGACACACTGCCAATATTCATTTCAAAACTCAAAACACATCTGTTCAGACTGGCCTACTCACTCCCTCCATAACTGCACTGTCCTGTCATTAATATATGTAATTGTTGTTTTTATTGTTGTTTTTAAATGTTGCTTCTGAGTATTTTATTATTATGTGCTATTGTGTTTTTACTGTTGTTGTAAGGCGATCTTGAGTTTCCAGAAAGGCGCGTTATAAATTATTATTATTATTATTATTAACAACAAAAAGAAGATATTAAAAAGATTTCACTGAGACTAAAATTTTTTGTATAATTGTAACGCTTTTTTTTTTATGCTGCTTTTACATTTTCAACATAAAATCTGTTTTTCAGATCTTTGTTTAGTGCATTCTGGGTTTTTATTGACCTATTTCTGTTTAACTTTACAGCAGTGTTGTGTTTTATCTTGTGATTTTATCTAAATACAGTAAATGTACGTAAATAGTCACTAATATCCATCATTAAAATTTGACTCAATACCATTTCCTCATTTATATTTGTAAAGATGTGGTCACTTGCTGCAGTAGTTTGGGATATAACTCTGGTTGGTTTGTTGTGCATTTATACAGTGTTTTTGTCCCCTTCTCTGGCCCCCAAAGCACTTTACATCATGTTTCCATTCTCACACATTCAGCCCTGGGACAAACAGAGAACACCAACTATTCATGGAATTAATAAATCAATCTCTCTTGTTTACCCCAGTCTATCTAAATTTATGTTAAAATCCCCACATTTCTGTCTTATTTTTAATATAAAATATTTCAGTAAATGTTAAAGACAGGATCCTGGTTCTCTGTAAACACAACTGATGAATATGTTCTTTGTTGTATCACAATCTCCATTACATTATATTCTGCTGACCATCCTACTTTTACAAGCTTAATTTATGTAAAAAGGATTGCCTCCTCCTTTTTTGTTTGCTCTATTTAAGGGATCCCCATCCCCGGGCCACGGCCCACTAGTGGTCCTTGGCTCATTTTCTACTGCTCTGCACAGAAAATCTACCTTTGAATGGATTTTGGACATTTGCGTCTGGGTGTTTTATTTTTATTTTATCTTTCCCACGCTTGAGTGCACTTGACTCACTCACAGCACCATGTGCTGCTAATTGTTTTTGTATTAAGTCAGTTTCTAAATCCAGTTCTGGCCCAAAGCCTCTTCTTATTGGAGACAAACACAAGGAGAGGCTGGGGGCCAAGGCCTGTTCTAGTGGAAACTCCTCACACGAATGCAACCAACTTAACCAAATGAACCAACTTAACTAAATTTTTAATCCAAGTTAATATATTATTTATAGAAAAGTACTCATTGCCAAAGACTCATTCCATTCTGCTGAGTATCAGATGCCTCCAGCTCATTTCAGGACAATCTGACAACAATGAGATAAGAAGAGCCTGTTCCAATCAGAGTTAGTCTCATCTATATGCCCTTCCTCTAGAGATAAAGCTCAGCTCTCACCAGTTCAACTCAGAAATGAAAAAGAATGAAAGGTCTTCACTTAAACATATGTCCAGATGCCTTTGCTTCAGCCTCGTTCAGAGCTTGGTTCTGACAGGACAGTGGAAAAATACTAAAGAACTCTATGGATCCAAATATAGATTATACAAAACGCCAGCAATTTATTGATTTTAGATTGTTTTGTTTTCACTTTTGAAAAACAGCTTAAGAACAAAGGATGTAGTCAATCATTTATGTCATATTTGTGACATATACAAATGATTAAGTCAAAACAGTTGCACCAAGTGTCTCTACACAGCAACATTAAAATAGTGTTGATTAGTGTTTTATAATAATAATAATAATAATAATAATAATAATAATAATAATAAGAAGAAGAATAATAGATTAATTTCATTTATTTAAAACTAATATTGGAGGCAAGTTATTTGACTTGTGTTCTGTTTTTTTTATTATTTATTATCACAAAAGTTCCTTTCCCTGGTAATTAGTTACTTTTGTGATGATGTAACTCAGTTACTATTTAGAGAAGGAACTAGTAACTATAACTAGTTACTTTTTTAAAGAAACGTGGCCAACACTGATAATGGGTTTGTCAGTATTATTCAAATGTACAGTGACTGTCTCTAGGGAAAACCATTATAGAATTATTATATTACGTCTCACACTGTTTCAGGACTAACTGAGGACTTTATGTTTCTGTAGTTGTTCTAACATAAATAACTGGTCTTCAGCAGAGTAACATTGAGCCTTATTCTGGGATGTGTTGTCAGTCTGTCTCTATTTGTGCAGCAGCAGCTCAGGAGCTGCAGAAGGAAATGCCTAAAGGTGTATTTTAGACAAAAGTGCCACAATAGAAGCTGCTGGACCCACTGTAAACCCAGACGCTCAAAATAATTTAAAAGATTGAGTAGTCACGACTTAAAGTCTGTTTGATTGTTTAGCTAAATTAAAAATGTTATTTTATTGTAAATTTAGTCTTGTTTTGATTAAACAAAACTCTTATGTTTTAATGATTTACAACAATTATTAGTTTTATTTAACAGTAATTAAAATGCTAAATTTACATTTACTTAGAAATTCTTTGACATAGATAGTGTCCTTTTATCAAATATAAAACAGTCTATTGTCTGTGATCTACAGAAGGACCACCGAGTACTTCTGTTTTAAGATACTATATAGTGTTTTAATCAATATTCTATTGCAAATATAATTTCACTGAACCTTTAAAATATCAAGCAGCAAAACAGCCAAAATCAGAATTAAAAGATAGGATACAGTTTATTATCTGGAGTTGTAACCTATTCATTTAAACAGATTTCAAGCTAATCCTGTTTTTAATCAGCTCTGGTGAGGAAAAGAGATGCAACACTGAGCGGCCTCATATGGAGACAGTGATGAGGAGCTGATCTCTTACTACTCTGTCAGGATTTATTTTAGTCTGAAGCTCAACCAGATGTTTGATTTAGTGAAAGTGGATAGATATGTGTTTATTAAGACTAATGTACAGAATCTAGAATGGTCCAGGTACTTTTGTTCTCATTTGTGATTTTGACAGCACATGACCATCCATCCATCCATCCATCCATCCATCCATCCATCTTCTACCGCTTATCCGGGGCCGGGTCGCGGGGGCAGCAGTCTAAGCAGAGAAGCCCAGACTTCCCTCTCCCCAGACACTTCCTCCAGCTCTTCCGGGGGGATACCGAGGCGTTCCCAGGCCAGCCGAGAGACATAGTCCCTCCAGCGTGTCCTAGGTCTTCCCCGAGGTCTCCTCCCGGTGGGACATGCCCGGAACACCTCCCTAGGGAGGCGTCCGGGAGGCATCCGAAACAGATGCCCGAGCCACCTCAGCTGGCTCCTCTCGATGTGAAGGAGCAGCGGCTCTACTTTGAGCTCCTCCCGAGTGACCGAGCTCCTCACCCTATCTCTAAGGGAGCGCCCCGCCACTCTGCGGAGAAAGCTCATTTCGGCCGCCTGTATCCGGGATCTTGTTCTTTCGGTCATGACCCAAAGCTCATGACCATAGGTGAGAGTGGGAACGTAGATCGACTGGTAAATCGAGAGCTTTGCCTTACAGCTCAGCTCCTTCTTCACCACGACGGGCGGTACATCGACCGCATTACTGCAGAAGCTGCACCGATCCGTCTGTCGATCTCACGCTCCTTCCTTCCCTCACTCGTGAACAAGACCCCGAGATACTTAAACTCCTCCACTTGAGGCAGGAGCTCTCCACCAACCTGGAGGGGGCAAGCCACCCTTTTCCGACTGAGTCTCAGACTTGGAGGTGCTGATCCTCATCCCAGCCGCTTCACACTCGGCTGCAAACCGCCCCAGTGAACATTGAAGGTCCTGGCTTGATGGAGCCAACAGGACAACATCCTCTGCAAAAAGCAGAAATGAAATCCTGTGGTCCCCAAACCAGACTCCCTCCGGCCCCTGGCTGCGCCTAGAAATCCTGTCCATAAAGATAATGAACAGGACCGGTGACAAAGAGCAGCCCTGCCGGAGTCCAACATTCACCGGGAACAGGTTTACTTACTGCCGGCAATGCGAACCAAGCTCCTGCTCCGTAGCACATGTGGACTGGTTGGGCAAACTCCCATAATCCCTCCAGCACCCTGGAGAGGGTAGAGAGCTGGTCCAGTGTTCCACGACCGGGACAAAAACCGCATTGTTCCTCCTGGATCTGAGGTTCGACTATCGGCCGCATTCTCCTCTCCAGTACCCTGGCATAGACTTTCCCGGGGAGGCTGAGGAGTGTGATCCCTCTGTAGTTGGAACACACCCTCCGGTCCCCCTTCTTAAAAAGAGGGACCACCACCCCGGTCTGCCAATCCAGAGGTACTGTCCCCAAACGCCACGCGATGTTGCAGAGGCGTGTCAGCCAAGACAGCCCCACAACATCCAGAGACTTGAGGTACTCAGGGCGTACCTCATCCACCCCCGGTGCCTTGCCACCGAGGAGCTTCCCAACTACCTCAGTGACTTCAGCCCGAGTGATGGACGAGTCCACCTCTGAGCCCTCGGCCTCTGCTTCCTCAGTGGAAGACGTGACGGTGGGGTTGAGGAGATCCTCGAAGTATTCCTTCCACCGTCCAACAATATCCCCAGTTGAGGTCAGCAGATTCCCACCTCCACTGTAAACAGTGTTGGCAGGGCACTGCTTCCCCCTCCTGAGGCGCCGGACGGTTTGCCAGAATTTCTTCGAGGCCGACCGATAGTCTTTTTCCATGGCCTCACCGAACTCCTCCCAGACCCGAGTTTTTGCCTCCACAACCACCCGTGCTGCAGCTTGCTTAGCCTGCCGGTACCTATCAGCTGCCTCAGAAGTCCCACAAGCCAACCAGGCTCGATAGGTCTCCTTCTTCAGCTTGACGGCCTCCCTTACTTCCGGTGTCCACCACCGGGTTCGGGGATTGCCGCCACGACAGGCACCGGTGACTTTGCGGCCACAGCTTCGAGTGGCTGCGTCAACAATGGAGGTGGAAAACATGGTCCACTCGGACTCAATGTCTCCAGTCTCCCTCGGAATCTGGTCGAAGCTCTGTCGGAGGTGGGAGTTGAAGATCTCTCTGACAGGGGACTCGGCCAAACGTTCCCAACAGACCCTCACAGTACGTTTGGGTCTGCCAAGTCTGTCCGACCTTCTCCCCCGCCATCGGATCCAACTCACCACCAGGTGGTGATCAGTTGACAGCTCCGCCCCCTCTTTACCCGAGTGTCCAAGACATACGGTCGGAGGTCAGATGAAACAACTACAAAGTCGATCATCGACCTCCGGCCTAGGGTGTCCAGGTGCCACGTGCACTGATGGACACCCTTATGCTTGAACATGGTGTTCGTTATGGACAAACTGTTGCTAGCACAGAAGTCCAATAACAGAACACCACTCGGGTTCAGATCAGGGGGGCCGTTCCTCCCAATCACGCCACTCCAGGTGTCACTGTCCCTACCCACGTGAGCGTTGAAGTCCCCCAGTAGAACGATGGAGTCCCCGGTTGGAGCACTTTCCAGCACCCCTCCCAGAGACTCCAAGAAGGCCGGGTACTCTGCACTGCCATTTGGCCCGTAAGCACAAACAATAGTAAGAGACCTATCCCCAACCCGAAGGCGCAGGGAAGCGACCCTCTCGTTCACCGGGGTGAACTCCAACACATGGCGGCTGAGCCGGGGGGCAATGAGCAAACCCACACCAGCCCACCGCCTCTCACCGCAGGCAACTCCAGAATAGTGGAGAGTCCAGCCTCTCTCGAGGATTTGGGTTCCAGAGCCCAAGCTGTGCGTGGAGGTGAGCCCGACTATCTCTAGTCGGTATCTCTCAACCTCCCGCACAAGCTCAGGCTCCTTACCCGCCAGCGAGGTGACATTCCATGTTCCTAGAGCCAGATTCTGTGTCCGGGGATTGGGTCGTCGAGGCTCCTGCCTTCGACTGCCACCCAATCCACATTGCACCGGCCCCTTACGGTTCCTCCTGCAGGTGGTGGGCCCACGGGAGGTCGGTCCCACGTCGCTCTTTAGGGCTGAGCCCGGCCGGGCCCCGTGGGGAAAGACCCGGCCACCAGGCGCTCGCATATGAGCCCCAACCCCGGGCCTGGCTCCAGGGTGGGGCCCCGGTTGCGCCATACCGGGCGACGTAACGGTCCTCGATTTTAAACTTTCCATAAAGGGTTCTACAGCACATGACCTTCATATTTATTTTTAGGGAGGAGCAGAGGCCAGCGGCTTGAGGACCTGAAATAAAGTCTATGAGGATCTATGTTTTCCATGAGCAGAGGAAATCAATGAAGTCCTTGTGTTTATGAACTTTGCCGACAGTTTTCTCTCTGTTCACCTGAAATGTCAACAGGTGTTTTGGAAGAGTCTCACGGGAAAATCTAAAAGGCTCCCACAGACTGTGACTCTTTTATTTAAACAACATTTGGGGCGACCTGACCTTCACCAGCTTTGAAGGTAGCCCTTGTGCTCCACCTTTTATACACCTTCCTCCAAAAACACCATCCAATCAGGGTTAATGACATCATCACTCAGCGCCAAAATACAATAAATACAACACATCAGGACATTACACAGAAAGTCATCTTCATTTAATAAATGAATTAAAATAATCAGCATTTCCACAATAAATACTGTTGTTGTAATAAAAAAGGTTGAATATTTATAAAGAGGGTATACTTTTAAGGAGCGGTACATATAATCCCTAAAACCACAAAGACTAAAACATTGCATCCTGCAACTTGCACTTAAAACAAAAAGTAACTCATGTCTAAGACATTTAGGAGACGTTCTTTGTGGGAGCAGCACCTGCTCAATCTCACAGAGGCAGGACTTTCACTGAACACACCACTTTACAGACCCAGATTAAACTAACTAATGAGATATATTGTGTAAAAAAAATGATTTTAATTGATTTGTTACATGAAGATGAATTTCTTTACTTAATTGCACAGACTCAGGGAAAGGAACATTTAGAGTAGAATGTAATTAAAACAGTTAAGTTACTTTATTAATCATGTTGATTTTGTGTAAATTAAACCGTGTAAAGTTTTCAAGTTACTTTAAATGAACATTTTAATTGAACATAAGTCAGAATGTATGTGTATAAAGTAAAAGCTTTGAAAAAGTGCAGCTGAATAAAGTCCAGAAGCACAGACCAGTGTGTCCTCTCTGCTCTGGTCTCCTAGTCAGACTCTGTCGCTCAGTCCACATGTTGTTACTGCTCTGAGTCCAGAGTCCCGCCTTCTTCCTAATACCTCTTTCTCATTGGATTGCTCAGTTCTTAACCACTGTGTGATAATGGTGTGTGAGAGAGTCTTTGGTCAAAGGAACTAAGGCCTGCTGCATCAGCCACATGGTTCCAGTTGTGCAGCTTTGAGCCAACAGAGACTGGCGTTTTTACTTCAACCATACATCTGTGTCTGGAGTCTGCTCACACTTTATATTCCTTTATTCTTAGTTTAATAATCAAAATTAAAGTGAAGAGTCCAGTGGAGGTTAGTGTGTGTCTTTACCTGCTGAGCTGGAGTCTGCAGCAAGGATCCCTGCAGAAAAGAAAACAGGTCAAACACACAGAGACTCAACACAAGCTCTTTTTACTGAAAAGACACTCTTTTTGTGGCTCCTTCAAAAGATTTCATCAGTTTTTAAGAAACAGGAAACTCACAATCTCCAACTTTGATCAAAGTACCGCTCGTCTCTTTGTGGTTAACTTTTTAAAAACACTTAACTTCTGAATAAAATCTACTTTTATATAATTTATTTTACTGCATTCAACAAATAATTTGAAGCTTCTATTTTGAAGCTGACACAGGAAGTTATCAACAGCAGCTTCACCAAAGTGAAAAAACTCCGAGAGAAGAGAGCATTCATTTGGTTTTGTAAAAGTGTGAATGTACTTTTCTGGGTTTGAGCAGAAATTAAAACAGAACACAGTCAAAGTTAAATATAAAAACACTTTTAAAGACATTTTCTGAGACTGAGGATGATCTGTCCAGTTCAGTATTTCCTGTTTTTTACAAACTCAATATAAATAAGTCAAAGGCATCATTTGTGACATCACTGTTTGAATAGTTTTCATGTGGAGACTAGTTTTATCCACATTTCTCTGACTTTTACTCTCATTTCCCTCAGTGTCTCGTCAGCGCCAGGCTCAGAGAAGCTTTTCATCCAAACAGAGACTGATGCCACAGACACAGACAAAGTGAGTCCTTACCTGAACTGGACATGGACAGCAACACCAGCAGGACTCTGTGGGCCATGGTCTGGATCTAAAGATCTGAGTTGGTCTGGGTCTGGAGCAGGACTGGGTCTGGACCAGGTCTGGGTCTGGGCCAGGACTGGGTCTGGACCAGGTCTGGGTCTGGAGCAGGACTGGGTCTGGAGGAGGACCAGTTCTGGGTCTGCACCAGGTCTGTCTCTGGACCAGGACTGGGTCTGGAGCAGGACCAGGTCTGGGTTTGGTCTGAAGAGGATTTCCTGTGTTCTCAGATCTTATCTGTTGATCAGTGTCTCTTTGACGTCACAGCTGAACAAGTCTTTTACTGAACATGACTCTGGCCTCATTCTTTCATGGATTTAATGAATACAAGACAATATTTAACAAATAATGCTGTTTTTTACTCTTGATTTGATTCAAATAAATCCAAAATAAACCACTTGTTTTCTGTTGTCTTTCTCTAAGATGACTGCCGTTGGTCACATGTCAAATGCTCTGAGTCTGTGGCTTTGATCTGATATCTCCCGTCTCCATAGCAACCCTCAGCACAAACTAAAGTCCTCATCTTTTCACCAACAACTACCCTAATATCAAAAAAATTTAAATGCTCTGTTTTTGTTATTTTTTATCTATTTAATTGTTCATTTAATCCCATAACATTGCATAATAAATCGTTAACTGTCGCTGAACATTACAGTAAATTTTTAAACTTAAATTTCTCTAGAGACTAATATAATAAATAACCTCCACAGACATATAATAAAAGTAGGATTTAATTTACAGAAAAAATGTAATAATAAAAACAAGACAAGGATTTGATGATTTAACTTGATCACATTAAGCGTGTTCCAGAAAACACTGATGTGGAGTTAGACTAAACTCTAAACTCCAAATGAGAAACACCCTAGTCTTTCTGTGTCTGTTACAGATGTGACACTAAACCAGCTGTGTCCCACTTCCGCTCGCTCTGTCCCAGGTCCCAACAAATATCTGTAAAAATCACTTATATGTACTGACTAAACAAGGATTAAACCAGGTCTAAATTGGGTTGAAACCAGAACTAAACCAGGTCTAAACCAGGTGTAAACCAGGTTTAAACCAGGTCTAAAGCAGATCTGAACCTCTGAGGACGCAACAACTAGTTGCAAAACGTCAAGGATTTGTTTCTCGGTTGCGCAGCCTTTAAGTCAATTGCTAAATTGAAATAATTTCAATTTTAAATCTAAATTGGTCGAAATAACCTAATTGATGGCAGTGGTTTTAGCTGGACATAGTTTTAAAGGACTCTTTTAACAAAGTACTTTTAACTCCTTTGGGAAATCTGAGCTTTCTAAAGGAAATCTGGAAACCTTAGACTCCAATCCACAAACACGGAACTAAGGTCAACACCCAGCCTTCACAGTGAAGAGACCCCCAAACCAACTGTGTAACTCAGCACAAATCAAACCTTCCACCCCTTAAAGTACAAGACAATACTATACAGTGGATGAATAACAACATGCATATCTTACAGGATCATTATGCCCACATAATCTCTACACTCAAATCCTTACAGTCCAGTACATCCTGAACCTCCATCTCTCACAGACACCCAGCCACACCCCACCCACTTCTACCAAACCTTCATGGCTACCAACCACCACCCAAATACCTATTCAAACCCTTCCAACCATTCCAGAGAAGGATGTAGTAGAAGCCTTCCCCTTCCTTTCTAAAGCTCAGTGACCACACAAATTGACACTGTACGTTGGTCAAAAGTCGACACTCTCGGAACATATCCAAACCTACCAGGACCAACCTGTTCATGGACCACCCCTGCAACACAACCAGATCAGAAACAGGGAAAATGCCACCCAGCCACAAAACACCAGGATTAGAAGCCCAACCAACAAGTATACCACCAATCATCTTCCTCGGCAACCACTTTGGAACCCCCCTCCAGCCCAGACAACAAAAATAATCAAGAAAACCTTAATGATAGGCAACCCCCTGCAATTATCAGTTTATGACCCCCCTACACTTCAATCAACTACAAAAACCCGGCAAACCATTTCCCAGAACATTCAGCTGCAAAGCCATATACAGCCAAGGTGTTTTCCTGCTGCGCCTTCCAAAAAAAGACTCCAAAATCACAGATGAACCAATTTACTGAGGCTTCAGAATCAATTCTTCCAGGGCCCCACTGCAGAGGGAGGATACTACAGTGGCGAAAGAATGACACCTTGGGATGCAACCAAGTCCCTTAAAGCCTACTCAGCCCAACTATGTGTACCCCCCTCCAGCAGAAAACCAGCCTTTTAGACACAGCAACTACTTTATCCACTAATAACGCATTTACTCTCACAGACCTCCAGCTCTCCCCTGTGGCCCCAGACCTGACAAACCAACCAACTACACATTCAATTTAAACCCAGCTCTCATTTACAAACACATCACCCCAACAATTACTTCACTCAACAAATACTGGGAGGAGCCTGGAAATTCAAGTCTGAGTCCTGGGGGACTCCAATATCAATCAAATCCTACCTACATTTAATCTAGATCACAATTCCAACCTGGTCTTTCCCAAATACAACTCCACATTTATTACCCAGTCTTTTTCTGCCTCTCTAAAAACCTCACACATCACTCAATAGGGTGCATGTGGCAGAGTGGTTAGCACTCCTGCCCTACAGCAAGAAAGTTGTGAGTTCAAAACCCGCCCAACTCAAATATTCTCGGCCGTCTCTGGTCCTCCTGTGAGGAGTTTGCATGTCCTCCACGTGTTACCGTGGGTTCTCTGCGGGTACTCCAGCTTCCTCCCACCGTCCAAAGACATGCATGTACAGGTTAATTGGCAACTCTAAAGTGTCCCTAGTGAATGAATGTGAGAGTGAATGGTTGTCTGTCACTGTCTGTCTCTAAATGTTAGCCCTGGGACTAACTGGCCACTGTCCAGGGTGTACCCCGCCTCAGGCCCAAAGCTGCTGGGATGTAGCTTACCATCACCAGTGTGACTGTGTATGAACGAATAATTGATATGTAAAGCATCTTTGCGTCCCCAGAAAAGCGCTATATAAAATTGATGTAATAAGAATATATAGAACTTTACTAATAATGAATAATCATGCAATCTGGTTGTTTATTGTTTAATACTTAACCAGTGCACCTTTCTTTGGGTCAGAAAAAGCTTTCATCAATAACATTAATTTCCATTCTTTTCTCCAATAAGTTGTTACTTTTTATTTTTGTCATTTTGCTGAGTGTTGCAGAACTGCAATCGAGTCGTCTATCATATCAGTCTGTCATAATCTTAGACCCTGAGAAAATCTGAAAAAACTAAATAAAAAAAATCATGCAGATATACATAAGTAAACTAAGTAATATTTGTGGTCATTATTTCTCACCAACCTGTTTATAAAACTGACCCACTTTCTCACAACCTCTTCACAGATGCGTACAGGGGAGTGTACAAGTTTGTTCTCACCCTGTCTAGAACACACCGAGCTTGTGAAAGAAGCTTTTTACCAAAATAAATCAAAAACAGGTTTAGGTGCTCTGTTTCACAACAGCACCTGGAGGCTTTTATTCTAATGGTTACTCAGCAGATCTGCTAAAGATGCTGGAGAGTGAACATATTATAGAAAAGTGGTGTAGTAATGGTGTAGCAGAAAAAAGTCAGTTGTTGTAGGGGTTACTCATGGAATGAACAATGAAGGTTTACTAATACAGTTGCTCATTAGTTTTAAACCCTGACAGAATTTTTTGGGGACATTTTTCAGAGAATATGAACAATAACACAAAAACATTTCTTTCACTCATAGTTAGTGGTTGCGTGAAGCCATTTATTGTCAGAAGTCCAGAAACTCACTGACCTTTTACACACACTGATTACACACAAACAGATCACAGGTGCTGATGGTTACCTTTAGTAGCCTTTCAAATCTGTTTGTGTCACTTGTGAATGTTATCAGGCCAAAATCACCAGGGTATGTGAACTTTTGATCAGGGTCATTTGGATAGTTTTTGTTGTCATTATGATTAAAAAAGAGTAAACACGTTGTGCTTTTATTTTTATACATGTCATCCAGTTGTATGTTTTTAAAATCTGCTGTTTTAAAATCCTGCACAACCTGAACAACATGGCTGTATTAGCTGTGGACGAGAAACCAACAAAAGGAGATACACACATTTGCTTTTGAGCATTTACAGTTTTTGCCAGTTGCTTGAACAACTTTTGCAAAACTTCGCTCATGGTGCCAAAACTCTACACACCAGTAAACAACACAACACTGGGAAATGTACCATTCACATCTGTGTCAAATTGAAACTCTGCTATCAAAACCTAACATTCCTTTGTCAAAATGTAACTCTGATGACAAAATGTCACACACTTGGATCATATGCATATACTTTCAGATTCGGGGGAACACACTAGTCTACTTTATATAAAACACTGCAGTCTCTTTATATATCTTTAGGAGGCACATTTTCAAACAAGCAAAAAAGCAAATAGGCCTACTCAATATTGTACATTGCAGTACTGAACATTGCAATAACATGAATTCAGATAAAGCAAAAAAATATATAAAAAAGAATAGAAAAACACTATACTGTAAACACAGAAAATCATGGCAACTGTGCATATGTGGGCTCATGGATCCCGCCGTCTGTTGTGGTCTGCCCTCAGTAGGTCAACAATGGCAAGTTTCTGCTGTTGTGTGAACAAGCATTAGCGACCTCCCCCAGAAGGTCTTCTAGTCCTTCTAGAGAAATACAACCAAAAATTGTCATCGGTTTGCTTCTTTTTCTTTCAGGACTTTACTGTATATACTGTATCATCTACTGGACTAAAACATCTCAATATAAGTAATCATGGAATGTTTCACAAAAACTACTTTGGCTGCAAAAGGAGCATTAGCACCCTGCAATACCCTGCACGTGATGTGGTAATGTGATATACTGTAGTGCAGTGCTGTAAATACTATCTGAGTAGAGTAGAAGGTCTAGTTTTTAGTCGGAATGTTCTTTTTACAGATTCCACTGTGAAGCGGCTTAGATGTGGCTGGACTCTCTGCCCAGCTTCCCTCATAGTCAGGCCATGGTTGATGACATGGTCCACCAAAGTTGCTCTTATATCTCCAGACATATGGGTCTGTGCATGGCCTCTTCGACCTTGACCTTGTCCTCCTCCTCCTTTTCCTCTTCCTCTTGCTCTACCTCTGCCTCCTGCGCTCCCTCCATCCATCCTTGCAAAGTTCCAGAAATGCCTAAACTGAGGGCTTTTTGTAACTGGCTGATTGGTGTTCAGTTTTGCAAGTAAGTGCTTGAGTGTTTTTGAGTGGTTGCAATTACCCGATGTGTTTTGTATTTTGGATACATGTGTTTTCCAAATGACACCCTGAGAATTTCTTTTTGAACGAAGTGTCTTATGTGTAAAATAGAGTCTAGTATGCAGGACCAAGTGTGTTGCATAAAGGTTTAAGTGTGTTGCAGATTTGCAACTAGAGTGCAAAGCAGCGCTTTTGTTTAAGGTATGGGTACATGTGTTTGAGGTATGGTAACAAAAGCTTCAAGTTGTGGTACTTTAGTCTAAGCATGGGTCTATAGTGTTCAAGCAACGGGCAAAAACTGTAAAATCTACATCAATACTTATAAGGGCCTTATTCCAAATGTTAAGTCACACCATTTTATTCATCACTGGATCATTAATCATGACATGATCAAAGCATCACTTTTTCATCTCTTTACTACAATTGTGGATCAGGTTGATAAAATCCAGTTTTGTTTATTAAAGGTTTAATTCCTGCATTGCAACTGCACATTATCTTGTTCTTATATTTTAAGAAGAAAGAAGGCGCTGTATTGAAAACTATAGTCTACCATGGTTTCCAGCTCTTGTGGTAATCATTAAAAGAATATTATTTTCTGTCTACACTGCACTAAACACAAGCAGAGACTGTGGTTTGTCAGTTTGGCCTGTGACGGAGCCTTATATTTTAACACTTTTAACACATACGTATGGTTTCATTTGGCATTGACTATAACGACAGGAAGGAGGACTAAACATTTCTTTCTTTTATTTCTTCTGAGAGACAAGAGAAGTAACACATGTCAAGAACACAAGTAGAAGGTAAATTAAAACATGTTTACATATTCTAATACTATAATTTTATTATTTCATAAATAATGGTTGTAAAAACTGTTAGATATTGTTAATATGCAACACTTTACAACAAGTTATACATTTTTTTCATTTGAAACAGACTGCCTTACTTTACTGTGAATAGCATCTGGTTTTTGACTTGACTTTTTTATGAAGGACAAGGGCAACAACTCTCTGACAGATATTCAGACCAGGACTGCTGCAAGTCATGCTTATGCCATATTTACCACTTTACGCTGTCCCGAGCTGTTGCCTTAAAACGTACTCTTTATTCTTAGAAAATGAGATTATTGCCATATAGGGTTTTCTTTACTTAACATCACTTCTCATCTCTGCATCACGTGACTTCCTGTGGTGGAACAACAGTTGGGTCACAGTTGCAAAGCGGTTTCCATTTGCTTCTACTATCTAGAGTACTAGAGCCGAAGAAGACAGATAAGACAATATTCACAGATTACGACTGTATCCAATCAGTCTTTTAAGCAAAATTTTCCATTGTATATCAAAGATACAAGGAACAAAAAATATAAATAGTAACTCATTTTAAACTTTCATTATGTGTAGGACAACAAGAGAAAGCAGCTGACTTCATGTTTTATAAAGGTTTATGATTTTTTTGTATTGGTTATTGGGAACATGGCATTGCAATTAATTACTTTGTAGTTGAAACAACGTTTTTTACTCTAGCTAGTCAATAGATGTTTATCCAGATTTATTCGGCCCGATGTCAGCTCCCGACCAATACAGATTAATTTACCGAGCTTTAGCTGGGCCCGATAATCCGCTCCCGCAAACTTATTTTTTACCCAGTATTGCTTGGCCAGATGTCAGCATCCCGCCGACTAATGATATCATATTCAGAATATTGTCCGTAACTTGCTCCGCTATGTCAGTCTCTAGAATACCGACAGTTACAGGCAATACACAGCGTACTGAACTGTCAGGTTTCATGTCTGTTTTATATTGTTTCAAGTCTGTATTTTAGTTCATGGATTTTATTTTGATATGTCTTGCCCTTGTATGTGTCTTAGCTTGACTTCCTGCCTTGTGTCTTTCCCTCCTGTGTGATTACCTGCTCCGCCCTAATATGTTTCACCTGTCCCTTCTTGTCTGTGTCTATTTATACCTGTTTGTCCTTCCCCTCAGTGTCAGGTCATTGTCTCCCTACCCGTAAGGCTTGGCTGTGTGCCTTCTGTCTTGTGTGATATTCCTAGTCCGTTTTTTGAATTTGATTCTCTGGATCTTTAGCCTGTGTCTGGGAGAGTTTTAGTTCTGGATTACTGTCAGGTTTCAGTTACCACCTCATGCTCTGTGTGAGTGTGTGTTCTGTTTGTGTGTTCTGTGTGGCTCTAGTATATGCATGGGTGTCAAAACTCCCTCTCCTCTCCAATGTGTTGATTTTGCCGAAGTGTTCTCCAAGACAGTCTTTGTTTGTTTGAAAGTTACTGATGTTGTCCCATTCAAAACAGCCGGACTTGTGGTCTTATGTCATCAAATGTTCATTGTCTTCGTCTTCTTAGTTTCTTCTTGTCAACTAACTCCACTTCCTACGTAGGAAGTGTTCTTCTCTGTGTCAGTAGCTCAGTGGGTAGAGCAGTAGTCTTTCAACCGGAAGGTAGGTGGTTCGATTCCCACTCTCCCCACAGTTCATACTGTTGTTGTGTCCTTGGGCAGGACACTTAACCCACCTTGCCTCCAGTGACTGTAACACTGGTAATTACTGTAGAACAATGTAAGTCGCTTTGGATAAAAGCATAATAGCTAAATGAATAAATGTAAATGTGTCTCTGTGCACTGTACAGCCCAAGTATATAAAGTTCCATTTGTTTCACAAAAAAAATACTCATCTTTAATGAAGCCACTTGGTCTTCTTGGTGCATTTGGATGGAATGACATGCACTCATCCTGTGCAGGCTGTGTCTCAATTCCCCTTGGGGCTGCTGTCCGCTTTAGCCCCTCCCTCTGATCTCATCCTCTGGTTTCAGGCCTGGGGCTGGAGTAGGGGAGAGAGACATGCTCCTCACCAGAGACGTGTTAGATGTATATATATATATATGATTATATGGCATATGTTTTTTAAATGATTAGAGACATAATAATTTAGATAATGACACAGACACAATGAATACATAACAGATCTAACACGTCTCTGGTGAGGAGCATGTCTCTCTCCCCTACTCCAGCCCCAGGCCTGAAACCAGAGGATGAAACCAGAGGATATATATATATATATATATATATATAAAGCTCTTCAGTTTGAACAAAACAAAACAAAATTTCTGACCGGTTTGCGCCATAATTTTAAACAATAGTCAATAAACATTGGCTCAAGCCTCGGACGGTATGTCATAGTTTATGTTTGTGAGTTTCTTTGCTTTGTGCAAATTTCTTTTTTTTTTTTTTTTTTTTATGAAACATACATATTTATATTTTCTATTCACACACACAGACATCTATATATCCTCTGACTAATCATTACTTATTAATCAACATTCTATCAACAGGGTTTTAGCTTAGTTTCTGTTTCTTGCTTGTTACTTTTTCTATTCCTCTTTGTTTGTTCTCTAGACATAACTTACATGTTAACACATCACTTTAATCGCTAATTTAACTCCTTGTTGCATGCATTAAACACATATATTTACAAGTTTACATGCAAACCTGAATGAACCAGACCGCTCTAGCCTTGAATACTTTTATAGCACCCAATATGTGCTTTCCTAAAGGTTCCAATAAAATTTTGACGCTGATATTGCTTTCCTCACAACAGTATTAAATTGGGACACTCCTCGATCTCCTTCATACACCTCGCCAGATCCCCTTTTGATCTGTGCCTGCGTACCTTAACTCCTAGAAACGTCATTCTAAAGCAATTTGCTATTAGCCAGCCGCGAATTGGCAAATGGATTTTCACTGTTATGTTAGGTTCAGCGCGTCCTATAGACTGCTTTTATTGTAACTGTCACCGCATAAAGACCAGACATCAATTGCTCGCTTACAAGCTCTCATTTCCCTCTTTAACAATTATCTTTAAACCCACAATTGAGTTATATTGATTATAATAGAAACAGCTGCCCTGCTCCCCCAGTGATGTAGTGGCCTAGCTTTATTCTGGAGACCATTGCCCGTATGGACTCGATGCGCACGGGGGACATAGTCCCCTACTACTCCCAGAAACGTTTTGGTCCTCTGGGAGGGCATCCACACGCTCTTCTCCGTGTTGAGTCTCAACCCCAATTCTGAATACGGCCAAGGACGACATTTCAATGCCGCCCTGCCATCTCTCGAGACTGGGTCCAAATGAGCCAGTCATCAATATAGTTCAGTACACGGATGCCCTGGAGTCTCAATGGAGCCAGGACTGCATCCATGCACCTGGTGAACATGCAAGGGGAGAGAGCTAGGCTGAATGGAAGAACCCAATACTGGAATGCTCGGGAGCTTCCTGTTAAAAGAACTGATACAAATGTGGAGGTATGCGTCTTACAGATCTATTGTGACAAACCCGTCCTCGGACCGATTTTGTTTCACGATAATAGGTATTGCTTCCCAGCATTTTGAACCTGAACCTCCTCAGAGACCAGTTCAAATACCTCAGATCTAAATTCTAAAGTTTGCCTCCTCGCCTCCCGATACCTGCCGACGGTCGTAACAACGGCGTTGCTGAACAGGCCAGAAGGCGAAAGAGAAACACTCAGGAGGAAACCTTTATCCTAATCCTCAGATGTGGACAGCTAAAGCCCCGGACCCTTTCCTCGTGCAGAAGAAGCCCCATCGCGGGCTTCTGCACGGGGAGGAAGGGCATCAGAACTGTCTGATGATGATTGGGAAAATGCCACAGCAGTCCCAATCTCATCAACTAGTTCCCGGCTGTAAACCCCACAATCTAAGCCGCCTCGGCGGATGCGGGACCTGCCCCACCGGGAGCGCTTCACAGTGCCCAAAGACCCCTTTCGAGAGAGCTGACCGAGCGTGCTGCACTTCCAAACAGATCACACACATGGCGTATGTGTCCCCACCCATCAGAAATCGAGGGCAGGGGTACACACAGTGTCTGAACTGCTCACTCGTCATTTCTTTTGTCAAAGGATCACGGCCTCTGTCTCATATACACACACACACCCAGAGCATTTGCTGAAAAGCGAAAAACTAGCATCGTGGTGAGCCGGCGCCCCTTTTATACTTCCGGGTATGCAGGCACGTACTGCGGCATGACGTAGCACCAATCAGGATTGGTCTAGTTTCATTCATGCTTCAGAGGCGTCACGCTGTGGGCGTTCCCCATAGTGTCGGTCTCCGACGCAGTGCGTCAGACATCTCCTGAACTTTAATCATCTGTGAGCTGCTTCTTTTCCATCTGTTAGAATAATTTTTATTCTCATAATGTTTAGAGTTACTGGGGGCTTATAGTTCTCTTCAGGTCATGTTAAATTCAAGTCATGTCCTTCGTGCTAATCCAAGCATGAAGTAGACATAACTAGAGACATGGCTTGTCATGGGACATCTGCACCTGGAGCCTTGTGCCTTGGGGGGTGTGGGTAAGATACACCTCCCACCAAGGCCTTCACTGTGTTGTATAAAGTCTTATGTTTTATTTACTTCCTTAAGCAAATCTCCCGCTGTACCATTGTTACATGTGTGTCTGCTTTTGCTTCTTCTTGCAAGAATAAACCTGGCCATTGCTTGTTAAATTATAATCTGTCTCCGTGTCTCTCTGGATAAATATAAGGACATAGAAAATTCTTATAACATTTGGTGCTGTGACGCAGATATCCATATCTGCTGTTTCTCGTACGGAGAGTGGAACTGACATGCACGGAGTTTTGTAAGTCCTAAACTGTGTTATTGAACAGTACAGGCCAGAACTCCACTATCTTTGTGTGAGGGGCAGTGACGGCATCTGAACTGATAAAGAGAAAAGAGCAGAGAGAAAAAGAGAGGACAGAACAGAGACGTCTGGCTGCGGAACAACTGGACTATTGAAGTTTCTATTCTATTAAGTAAACAGCTGTTCATTTTTTTTTGATTGAGAAAACACAGCTTCCGGGAGTAGAGCTTAGGTTGCTTCTACTTAAACTGTTCGGTGATTGCTTGTCATCTACCGGAGAGTATTTCCATGTAGTTACTATTACTGTAGAAGAACGCGTCCGAGAGACGAGAAAAAAGTATGTGTTCTGGTCCCTTTAATTAATAGGTGAGGCCTTAATGGGATAACTTTGATATTATTCTGTGTTAAAGACTGTACTCTTGCTGGATCGTAAGCTTGATAGATACCCTATGTTCTGTAAGTTTTTATGGACTCTTTGAATCTGACTCCCACGAGGATCACGTGCGAGCTCTACGGTATAGAGTAGATAACCGATTACGATAAGGAGCTTATGGTCTAGATGTAGCTGGTATAGAACAGATAAGCACAGGTCGTAAGACGCCACATTCTAATGTCTGGCCTAACTAGTAATTTTGGTTAAATGGTGTGTTGGACACACGGGAAAATTAACTATTCATCAAGATTCTTAGCCTAACAACCCAGAAGTGAGATGAATAGGTCCGAAGCTTAGAGGCTAAGTGAAAAAGCAGGCCTGCGATGAATTGTTCACTGCGTGTGAAGCGGTGAGATCCAGAGAAAAACCCACGAGAGGGGCTTATACTGAGAATAATATAATGTTGGCCTAAAGTTAAAAGATCAACAGTGTGTGTTAAAATTAATGTTGTATGAATGGGCCATTGTTGAATGAAGAATGTCTAATAATGTAAACCAGAACAGAGGTTTAATGTTTTTTGCGTGTAGAAAAAGTTTGAAGATTGAGTTGAAAGCGGTGACTTTCAACAAGAAAGGTAGCTTTGATAAGCAATTTTTCTAGGCTTCCTGTGTAACAGAGAAAAAGGAGAAGCCAGTGGTAGAAAACAGTAGCGGAGAAGAGATTTTGAAAGAAGTACACACATGTATTTCAAAACACTAATCATTTGTATTTTTATTAATGTGTCCTTGGGACCCTTTTAGGTCTTGGCCTCTCCGCTTGACACCAGTGCACCCCAAACTTCCTCTGCCCTCCCCCCACCGGCCTCTCATTTTCAGCTGAACAGAATGACAGCAGAAACATGGAAGAGGTAAGATAAACGTATTCAACATTTATTTGAAATTTTATTTATTGAGATAGACCAAAAAGGAATTTGTAAATTAAATTCCTAACTTCTATTTGGAAATTGTACAAAACTTGCCCTTAATATGAATGTTAACGTTGTTTGTAAGAAGAATCTGAAACATTTTAATGAACAAGCTTTTCACCATGCTTTGTCAATGGTGTAATGGAAAACATAGGGTTATTACCAGATGTAGAGACAGCTTTGAAATTTTTTAAGGAAAGTTTTATGCAAATTGTAAACAAAAATGCACCTTTCAGGAAATTCAGAGTGAAGGGGCGAGAAAATCCCTGATTTTCACAAGAACTGACAGATATCATACATGAGCGTAACAGAGCATGGGTTAAGGAAAGATAAACGGATTCTTCCATTGATTGGTCTATTTTCAAACGGCTTAGAAATAAATGCACTTCTTAAGGCCAAATCTGAATACTTTTTTTCAGTTACCACTGATAACTTCAATGATCCACATACATTTTGGAAAGTAATTAAGTCTCTTTCTGTGAATAAAATATCTCAGGTTCTTCCTATATTTGTTTTTAAAGAAAATGTTTAAATTAACACTTCATATCATCTGGTTCTTTGTTTGATACTGCAGAAACTTCTTTGATAAGATGCAGGCTCACCAGTGGTATCCTCAAGGCTTTCCTGTGGGCACACAACAGCAATTTACAAGGCAATGGGGAAGAGGCCGGGGCAGAGAACGAGGTTCTGTAAGATTTAATCACGGCCTTTGTCATATTTGTAAGAGACCCGGTCATTTTGCTTGTACATGTGTTTATAACACTACACCCATGCCATACTCCCAATATCCATAGCCTCAACCACGTACGATGCAACCTACACCTTTTATACAACAGCTGAATACTGCTCCTTAACATATAATACAATCAAACATACCTCACGCACTGACAACGTTAGTTCCCTATTGCCAACCACAACAAAGGCAACAAATATCACAGGAGAATAATACACAGTTCATATAAATTATTATTATATTCAGGTTGTGGTGGCACCCATACTTACAAGATATTTGTAAATACATCTACAGTTTGTAATGTTTACAATCCCAAACCAATTCTCAAGTTAGGAATGGGAGCCTTTCCTGTTCCCCTGTACCAATGGTCAGAAATTGTGATTGATTTGGCTGACATGGGAGCAGAGCAACGTGTTCAGGACTATCGTTATATCCTAGTGGCCACTTACAGATGCCCTGTCCATTGATGGCTCAGCTCAACAGGGGGTCACTTGAGCTCCAAGAGGAGAAAATGGTAATATACATTAAACAATTACGCTTTGCTGTAAATTTTAATTCCTCTGCAGCAGGAAGTACTTCTCCACCAACTGACAGAACCTTAGCTAAAGTCTGTGTGTCCTTAGCAGATTCTGTAACCAGAAACTTAGATAGATACAAAAAGATGCAAAATAATCAAAATTGTTAAAACCCAGGGAAGTAACATCTGGTAAACTAATGGTCCTACTCCTGATGTGGAGTCAAATGATAACCCTAAAGACAAGTGTTTAGGATGGGACAAAGTGTTTTTCCAATAACACCCAGGAATGAGACCCCACCAGTCTTCCAGATAGGTAATGTATATAATGTACCATGTTTTGAAAATAACAATACCACAAATTATTTAAAGTTATTCGGACACCTGAAGGATTGTACAAGAACTAGAAACATTTCTATAGATTTAAATGTTAATAAATTGATTGTTGCTTGATTTGACGTCTGGTGGTACTGTGGGGGAAGGATCTATACAACTGATTAACCCCAAATGATCAGGAAGATGTGTTTTGTTGTCTCTTGTTACTGCTGTTGAAGTATTTCCAGGTGTAAATATCCTACTGACTGCAGACGTCCACACTCAGAAGATGAGTTTCTTATCTTGCAATCCTTGTAAATCTTGTGATTTTTTTTCACAAGATTTTTCTGTTGTTTTTAAATATTTTAACCTCAACCGCTGGTAGAGGCCTACCTTACAAGACAAGCACAGGACGCCTCCTCTTCCCCTGCTACGGTCGAACCGCGACCCCTTTGGGAGCAGCGTACACGTGACGCCATCTTGTCGCTTGGAAACCATCAGCTGGAGAACTTGCTTCAAAAGTTCTAAAGCATCCCTTTGGACTTTTGCTGCTCGGACCGCTGAGTTCACCGAACGAGCAGAGTGAGTTGAACAGGTGACACTGTTTGGCGTTATAAAACCTGTTCATTGTCTGAGTAGACCCATCAGATCCTCTACCATTGAACCATATTCAAATAATAAAGAAGTTTTTTTTAAATGGAATTTATTTCTAAAGGAATTAATTTGAAATTGATTGAACAATATTCTGAGAGTTTCCTTATTAGATTTTGAATTTAAAGTCTTTGGCTAAAAGTTTGTGACTATAGATCATGAGAAACTAGTTCTGATCTATTTTTAAATTATTTATGTTTGCATCAACTGAATAAAATATTACTATGACTGCGGATGATACCACTTACAGTTACAGGTAAAGACCTACAACTAATGGTAACTAAAATTAAAACTGAACAAAATAAAGTTTAAAAAATATCACAGAAACAACAGTGATGCTTATTTGGAAGAAGAAGAAGAAGAAGAAGAAGAAGAAGAAGAAATGATAATTGATGGACTAACATTTTAAAATGATCAATGGCACTGGCCTTTCATTTTCTGATTTTATATTTTATTTTTATTTTTGTTTTGAGCCATGGTTTTCCCAAGCCTCAAAAAAGAGAGGGAGAAGAACATTCCTGGACATGCACCTGCCGAACGACTGTGGTCGAGGCTTTGACCTCAGATGAACATTTTGATATCTGAGGGACGTTAACGTTTGCATGAACACCAACGGGACAACAGCTCTAGGACGGATCATACTACAGTCCTAAGGGCTGTATAGTTCATGGAAGTTATCATGCTTAAGAAAATTGATTTTAATCATTATGAATGTGCAAGTGTCTCACTCCATGTTTTTTTATTTCCGTGACAGGGACAGTAATGGACAGGCAGGGACAGGCCGGAGATCTTGAGTCTGATGGGGCGACCAGCTTAAACTCTGGCATATTTTTCTACGTTATTTTGGAGTGACACTGTGTTTTTGATTTAAGGACTTTTACGAATTTGATTTTGAAGAATCAGTGCATGACTCCGTAAAATCTTTTTTGTCTTTGATTTGAAATGTGTTTGAGATTCAGTTGAAGTGATTACATAAAGTTGATGAACTTGATGTTTGTGTTGACGCCGCCTTGGGGCAAGGGGTGGACAAAGACTTTTTCCCAGCGTTAGGTCAAATGGTCAAGTGTACTTAGGCTAGGTCAGATGCTCCGCTGGGTTTTCGCTTTTGTCAAAGTAAACAACTCACACTCAAGCTAGTAGATTGTTTATGCTAATTATTATCAGCATAAAAAGGGGGGAATGTTAGAATAATTTTTATTTTATAATGTTTAGAGTTACTGGGGGCTTATAGTTCTCTTCAGGTCATGTTAAATTCATGTCATGTCCTTCCTGCTAATCCAAGCATGAAGTAGACATAACTAGACTGAGACATGGCTTGTCATGGGACGTCTGCACCTGGAGCCTTCTGCCTCCGGGGGCGTGGGTAAGATACACCTCCCACCAAGGCCTTCACTGTGTTGTTTCAAGTCTGCAAGAATAAACCTGGCCATGCTTGTTAAATCTGTCTATGTGTCTCTCAGGATAAATATAAGGACATAAAGAATTCTTATAACAGTTATTGATCCAGTGAATCAGATTGTGTGGATGTAAAGTGGAGACATGTTGACATGACATGACAGTTCCCTGACTGTGTGGACATGAACGTCATCCACTTCATAAGAATCAGAGGAGACGTCTGCTGATGTCCTTCAGGATCTGTTTCAGGATGTTTAAGACACAAAATGCTGCATTTTCTTTTATACAAATATATGAGTAATACTAATAACATAACTGTTTAAAAATAAGACTGACAGAGCTATTGTCCTGTGTCTCATTTCAGTTGTGAACTTGTTGCTGTCATTTTAGAGTGACTGTAACTGAGAGAAAAAAAAAGTCTTTGATCAACCAGACTCAGTTTAATTACATTTGTGAGATTTGATACAATATAATGTCTCTGCAGTTATTACATTATGTTTCAAGATCAATGATAATCAATTAAAATGAAATATCTGACATTAATGACTGTGAAGCCCCAAACTCATGCCCTGATCATTATTACTTTCAAGAATCTACATTGTCAACAAAAATCTATAAACCCAAACACATATATTTATTATTATTGTGATAGAAAATATAAGAAGCATAAGCACAGCTACATAAACTCACTGGGTATTTTTTTCTTTGTAATAAAAATTCAGATTTAATTTTATGAAGTCACATGTTATGTTTGTATAGCCTTTTGTAAAGTACATTCCTAAATTAAAATTTTATTATCTTGCTTATCTTTCAATTTATTTTCAATAGCAAGTATTTTTTTTTATTGTAAATATTTAGTAACGCTGCATCTCCTTATAGCTTCTTCTCTCACGCATTTAATCCTCACCAATCACCGTTTAAAAAAAAAAAGGAAATCTTAACCGATTCCTCACAAGTACTATCAGACTAAAGTCTAGAGCTAACAGTAGTTCATGGCTAAAGTTCAAGGTTAGACATCTTTTTTTATCACCATTCCTGTTCTAGTATTCTAGTAAGTAATGAAACAATATTTATATATAAGGAAAATAAGGTTTTCATTCTCTTTCTTCTACTTGTACATGTCTTCCAGGCTTTGAATAGCTTCATGATCACTGATCTTTCCCCAGTCGCCAGGGATTTTTCCTTGGCCTGTAAATTTTAAGTCATAGTGCTTTTCTATCTCCTTTTCAAATGTACACACCACCCATTGCCAGTATGAAAGTTTAAATTGATCAGGGATGATGCTCCAGTTTTTATATTCATTACCAGCAGTTCGGTACAGTTTATACGGCACTGTTCTGTCTGAACTATCAGGGTAAAAAGATCCATCACTTGCTACTTTTGTTGTGCAGAATGACAAACTCAAATCCTTTAAGCCCCTGTAGTGGAAGCCTCTAACTGCAGGAGATCGATGGAAAGGCACGCTATGATCCTCCTCGTGACCTTTGACAGTGTTGGTACAAACAGCTCTACAGAAGGGACATGTTTCCCAGCAGCAGTTACAATGATGATCAATGAGACCTTGGTCTGGCTGCAGCCTGAACTCCTTCATCTTATCCAGTGAGAGTCTCTTGAGATCCTCACAGATGGGGACAAGGCCTTTCTCTATTTCTTCTCTCAGGAAGTCAAAAGTGTTTACGTCACTGAAGTTTTGAGAAGAAACTGCTTTAAATGTTAACTTGTCTTTTGTCCGTCCTGAAAACTCTTGCAGCCACATGGTTATGTCTCCGTTCTGTGTTTTGGTCTTCTCTGATGCATCATATAAAGCCTGTTTTATCAGTTTAATGATGTCGTCAACATTCTTTGAGAGAAAACTCAGTGACTTTTCTTTGTAATCTGTGTCTAAGTGATGTTGTACTTCCTCTTTAATGAAACTCTCAACATATGTCTTTGGGTAATAGATGTAACTGATATATCTTTTAAAGTCTTTCTTCTCTGCCAGAGACTTTAACACATGTTTCTCTAACTTCAGCCTGCTCCCACTGAATGCTGGGACACTACACCTCATGTCTGCAGTGATGTCGATGGCAGTTCTGTTACACACAGCCTCAGTCATAGAAGCCTTCAGTTTTTTACAGATCAGTTCTGCAAGTACAACAGCCGATGAACTTCCTTTGCAGAAGCTCCTGAAGACACTGTAATATTCACCTTTCTTACTTTCCAAATATAATCGAGCATCATTGTTTTTTATGAACTGCATGTGAGACTCTGAAAGCCACTTCTCTGTTCTGTTAAACACATACAGTAAAAGATCTACCGTAAACTCCTTCTTCAGAGAGTATTTCCATTGTGATTCAAAATCACCAATATTTGTGATTACATTTAGTGCCACATCTTGCAGGTAAGTAGAACTGTAGCCTCTTGTTGCCACAGGTTTGCTTTTAATCCGCTCTACAGACTGATTTTCAACAGTGTGGATGAGATCTCTGATCTGCTGTTGGTCCTTATCTGGAAGATGACCAGTGAAGAACTGTTTTACTTCTTCCCCCTTGTCAGTTAAATATTTAATCCATCCACCATCTTCCTCTTTGACTTTATCTTGATTCTTCTGCTGTTTAGGGCGGTGGCGCCTCTGGCCTACATAGGCAGAAAAATCTCCATGCACTGACAGATCCATGTATTTGTTTGCTTTTTTAGATTCAACGACTAAAGACCATTCTATATTGAGTTGTTGAAGGACATTGAACACTTCCTCCTCTAAGCTCATGTTCTCAATAGGGTTTATTCCTTCTGTCAGTTCAGTGACCCAGACTTCCCAAACAGAATTGAACTGCTTTTTGAGTTCCTCTTCATCTGTTGCTTTGTCTTTCAGCTGATGAGCAAGCTCTTTGCTCTGTTGCAGAAGCTTGTCCTCAAACATTGTCTTCTTCTCATCCAGCTTTTTACTTGTTTTCTTCTGTTCAATAACATTGTTTAGTTTTCTATGAAGTCCTTGAACCAGCTCATCTCTAAATTCCTCAATCTTAAGTTCAAATCGGCCTCGCCACTGAACCAACATTTCTTTGTCCTTCTCACCGTCAAAGTACGATGACATTGAATTTTGGATTTCTTCATATTTTTGGTAAATTTCTATGATGAGATAGCTGAGATTAATCTGGTCAATTGATCCATTTTCAATTCTGGTATAAAGGTTGTTTTCAATGGTCAACATCTCACTTCTCAGGGCCCATGTCCAGTTTCCAAATTCAACCTCAAGTTTTCTGTAAACTGTAATCTCGAGTGTATTTTTGAAACTGAATACAAAGTTTTCATTTAAAAGAGCATTCCAGAGATCCTGAACTTTGGTTTTGAACTCAGAGAGAGTCACTCCAAAGGACTTTGAAGCTTTGGAGAGGATGAAGCTCTTCAGATCTTGGACACTTTCACAGTAACCTGGATTTGGAGGAGCCATCGGTGGACTTCCCTCCCACAGCTGAGCAAAGTACTTCACATCCTTTTGTACATCAAACTCAATGACATCACTGAAACTATCAGCATCACAAACTTCCTCTTTGGCAGCTAGTTGAGTCATCTGGTCTAGTTTATCCTGCAGTTTTCTTTTTCCATCCATGTTTTTCTCCACAGCTCCAACATCTGTGACGTTCTGATGAACAAAAACACAACTTGGAGAACATTTTACTTTCTTCATCCTCATAAAAGCCTGAACCACAATCTGCAGAATGTCTTGCATCTCAGAGGGATTCTCTCCAAAGATGTTGACCAGAGTCATGTTTCCCAAACCAACCACAAATGTTGCCAGCTCGTTGTCGTGGTGAATGGTGGTGTTACCTTCCAACTCCAGAGCTCGCAGCCCCTCAGTGTCCACCACAAGGATGTAGTCCCACTTAAAATCTGTCTTCATGTCTTCTGACAGTTTGACCAGCTGCATGAAGGCCCCTCTGGTGCATCTGCCTGCACTGACTGCAAACTGGAGACCGAACATGGCATTCAGCATAGTGGACTTCCCACTGCTCTGTATCCCTAAAACTGACAGAACAAAGACTCTCTTGTTCCCCAGTTTCTTTATGACCTCGTCTATAAGACTAGAGATCCAAGTTAAAGGGACATGGCCTGCATCTCCATCCATCAGCTCCATTGGGTGTCCTGATATCATCAGCTCTGCAGCCAGCTCAGGGTATTTAGACCAGTCAGTCTGGTCACTCTTTGGTGGTTGCTCTAGAGACTTATGGGCTTCATAGATCTGACCCATTTCTCTGAAGATATGCTCCAAGCCACATGTCGCTGACTGAAGGTCCTTGGATAGTTCTGCAAGCTCCGCCTGTTTGGCTTTGAAGTCACTGGATTTGTCAGGTCTCTTCTTTGAGTCCAAAACCTCAGACCACTTCTGATCATATCTCTGGAGAACTGAAGAAAGGTAATCTGTGGCATAAGCATCGAGTAATATCTGGGTCCATTTTAGGAAATACTCTCTCTCTGTTGAAGGCAAAGATGAGAGTGGTTTTATAAAAGACTTCATCAGGTCACTACAGGAAGCTTGGCGCTGATCTTCTCTTAGTTTCTGCAACTCATTCTGCTTTTTACATTTCTCCATCTCAACATGTCCTTTGAGTCGATACTGTTCTTTGTTTATTCTGCACCAGTCATGCCACAGTTGATCATGACACGGGAGAAACTTTTTTTTAATGCTGGAAATGTCTTTTATAGATTTAATCAATTTCATTATTTCCTCAGCAGCAGACAACCCTTTCTGGCAGCTTGTATTTTCTTCATCCACCTTGAATCCTCCTTTAGTCAGTGATTCAAGCTGAAAGGACTTGTGTGGACCAGATAAAGAATCTCTGATTATTCTTTTCAGTGTTTTAGAAACATCTGACTGGCTTTTTTCTTTGAGGCCAACCTTGTATTTTCCCTTTTTTATCCTTTCTGTACCACCACCACTGTCTTCGATGAGAATAATGAAAGGTTTAGGAGACTTTATAAGGGGCTTCATAAAGTCTATCACTGCAGCACAGTCCAGTGTTGGTACAAGAACTACATTGACTGAGGACTTGTCCATCAGTATATTGAGCTGTTTTTCATGAGTCAGACCATCACCGTGAAGATTACAGAAGGCAACACAGTCATTAAAGGTATCAGTGGGTTTTCCAGCAGGGCAGTACCAGGCTATCTCTGCTACACCGTCAAACAGAAGGCGGGTTTTGGTGCTGCCTGGACAGTTTCTGTGGAAGAAGGTGTTGTGACGGTCGTTGATCAAAGTGTTCATCAGCTGAGATTTGGACACAGACAGAGAGCCCAGACGGAAACAAAACACCAGAGGTGTCTCTGCTTTGCAGACGGGCATTGACTTCATGGTGAGGACCTCTGAGTTATCTTTGGTTTCAGTTATCTTCCAGGTTTTCTTTATTTGTCTGAAGGTCCACAGAGGACATTCAATGTCCAGAGTGACAGGGTCAGGCACCAGCAGAGGTAAGGCGTACTGACACTGTGATAGTTTGGTGACCATTGTCTGCTTTAGAAAACTGTCTGAGCAGTGAAACACTGCCATCTGGACGTCTAAAGGATGTATGTTAGTCTGATGGAACTGGTCTACATTGTCTACAGTGATACCAACCAAACAGTTTAAGTCATCATCTTCATCTTTGTCTTCAACAACACTATCATTATTTAAATGGCTTTCATCAAACTGTTCCCGTTTGATCTGAACATATCTGGCCAGGTAGTCTAGCATCATCATTTTCTGAAGATAAACAGAGCAGAGATCACTTTCAGAAATCAAGTCATGTTTCAGAGGTGGGCCTATCTGAAGAATCTCAGCTGAGGTCATTTTTTGTTCAAATCTGTCCTGGAGGTGGAGTCTGTTCAGCAGGTCTTTAAATTGGCAGTGATGCTCTCGGTCACCTATCTGTAAAATTGTATGAGACTTAAGAATAAACATATATATATAAATGTACCAAATTAAGTTAATTATTTTTTTTACCTTCTCCTTTTTATTATCCATATGCTCCTCTGAAACATCTAAAGCAACCAGAATAATACATAAGACAATGTTAGATGCCACTAAAGCATTGCATTTCAGTAATTAATATATAGATTATGTTAATAATAGTTTCTAAAGTGATTTTGGAGTGTGGTTCCTTTTTTCTTGCATTAGCACAGAAAACCCTGACACATTCATACATGCAGAATCTGTGTATTATTCGTTCAAATTATTTTTAATTGAAAATCAAAAAACAAAGATACAAAAAAAAAAAATACAAATAATGACTTGTTTTTATGGATTTGATTTGTTGCCATGGTCAAAAATAGAAGAGTTGAAAAACGGACTTAAGCCCGAATCCAATATAAATTTTTAGTTTTGTGTGACCCGGAGGTTCCGCAAAACATTGCTATCTCATAGTGCCCCCTTTTATAAATTTATTCAGTATTTATTGAGTAATTTCAGTCATAAAGTTATGAGTCATAATTGTGTTGTATGATGGACATTGAATAGGGCAAAAGAGCAGTGAAAAAATTCCACGTTTTATTTTGATTAAGGTCCATATTTGGGGTAAAATAATATTCTAAAGAAAGTGTTTACATGTGCTGCATAAAATGCAATATTTCTGTTTACATGTTAAAAGCATATTCTGAATAATTGTTGTTCATTTCTTTTTTTAGACACTTGGCAAAATATCAAATTTTTAGTGACAAATTATGTCTCTGATAAGAGCCCACTCTTGCTTTATTTGTCTGTTTAACTTTTTTTTAAATATATAAAATAGGTTACATGTCATCATAAAAAGTCATTTCAGTTTCTAAACAACAAACAAGTTGCGTTAAATCTTCTATGACGGTTTGGCAGTGTGCACAGTAATATTCATTTCCTAGTAACAATCTGTGAAAAACAACTACAGCAAGAGCAAGAGCGTTTACCTTAAGTCCGTGCAGGTGTCTTATTTGGGGCTTCAGTTGGACCTCCCACTGATTATTAAATGTGCACTGAGGTGCTCTACACTCATCTCCATCAAACTGCAGTAACGGCCAGATTTGACAAATTAAAGCAAAACTTTGTGACAGACTGGTGTATTTCATGGCTGCCGCTGGGTTATGAGCTCTTTTCTCTTGAATAGGACCCAAAGCATTGCACCAAATGGTTAATGCACACCGCTACCGAGGATCACATTTATGATAAGTTTAGGCTGTATGTTCAATAAGATGTTAAATCATTCAATCAACCCCTTGTCCAAATCACGTGCTAACTAAACCTAAGTGTTAGCCTACAGCAGAAAAAGATCGAGATAAGGAGGTGCGTGTTGCACGCTGTGTATATATAAATAATCAGGACAGATATAGGGGTAAATTTTATTGTGGTGAAGGATAAACAAAAAATTTACAAAACGGAATGAGGATCAAGCCTTTAAAAAAAAAAAAAGTTTTTTTAAATTTTTGTTATTTTTTATGACAATGGTATTGTTAGCTCTGTCCAAATGCTTTGGATATGCCTAATAACACACTAGCTATATTTTACAAATAGAGTCAACAGTTTCCTTCATTTGTTTAAAGAACTAATTAACGGGTTACTAAAACATATTATATTTTATTTAGGCCTGGGGTAAAATATTACTCCAAGCAGAGGCCAGTAACAGAAAAGTTAAAATCTCTCTCTCACACATGTAAACTAGGACAAAGTGAAAATCCAATTGAGAGGGCTTAATTAATAGGAATAAGTAGGATTAGTAGGTAAAAGTACAACTGACAGCTACTTCATGGACCTGATACATACAGCCAAAGAGGCACTACAAGGTTCATAGAGAGACAGCACACAAAAAAAAGAATAATTTTGAAACCGGACAGTTTCAGATATGAAGATCTGATTAACTACCTGATTACATGGCCAAAGACAAAATTGGGTTAGTCAAGTGCATGTAAATGCTCCCAATTATCTTGTTTCCATGGTGACAATGTATTATATACTTTAAGTGCCCCCAACGTGTCCATGGGGTCAATCTGGGCTTGTTTTAGTGTGATATGCACACTGTTTGACCTATTTTTATAGGTTCCTTATACATGCAGAGAGGTTTGGGCTTAATAGTCTTTCACAGATAAAATATCCCCTGTTAGATAAAATAGTGATATTGAAAAATTTATTTTATTTGGCCATATTTTAAAATCAACCCAATATTGTCTCTATGTCTGGTATGAACTTAATGCTAAGCATTTTTGAATTACCTGTGTCTTTATTTGCAGGTAGTGTTGCTGTCTGTTGTTCAGAAAGGTTGGTTTTGTTGTAATTTTTCTTCTTGATATTGTCTGATCCATTCCCATCAAGCTGAATCGAGATATTAAAAGTAACAACTGTTAAACTTAGTTAAAATGCACACCTTTAAGCAATCAACACCAACCAATAATTTTTATAAATCATTCTAAAAATTGTCTGTGGAGGTTCTCAGTCATCCAGGGCATCTTGAAAAAAAAGTAAATGCATTTGAGTAAATGCATCTGGACTTCGTTTTCAAGGTGAAGACGTTTTGTCTCTAATCCAAGAGACTTTATCAATTCTGAGTTCAACTGGTAAGAGAGCTGAGCTTATATCTCTAAAGGGAGGAGTTTCCCCTGAAACCAAACCTGATGGGCCAGGTTGTTCTGTTGTTGGTCATGAAGGGAGGTGTGACTCCATAAGTGAGAGTCGTTAAGGCTCAGAAGAGTCGTTGGTGACATTGCTCGATACAGGTGCAAGGTTGTTAGTGTCATAGATCTAATCAGGTGTTAGATCTATGACACTAACGACCCTGCACCTGTATGAAAAAGGTGCAAACTTAACACTAGTTTTAAATATATATTATATGTAGTATAATGCAATATATAATTAATTTGATTAAAAGGTGTTACATGGGATGTTTTCGAACTAAGAACGACTGTTAGTGAGTTTTAGAATTTAGCGCATGCGTAAAAACAACCCCATGAATGCCTCCAAAATCTCATGCACGAGCATTGGGGTGTTTACTGCCAACATTTGCTGTGTCGCGTTAATGGATTCATTATGTCAAACTCACCACTTAGAATCATTTCTATAGTTTTAAAATTTGAGTAGCATTACTTAGCAAATTTACAAATGGGAGTTCAGTAATGCTACGAGTAATAGGGTAATTACTTATAGCATTACCAAACTGCCTGTTGCTTTACAGTGTCGGTTTACAAAACATAGACATTGACAGACAACCATTCACATACATTCACTAGCAAGACTGTAGATTTGCTAATTGACCTAAACATGCATGTCATTGGGCGGTGGGAGGAAGCCGGAATATCTGAAGAGAACCCACGGTAACTGTTAGAATAATTTTTATTCTTATAATGTTTAGAGTTATTGAGTTATTGGGGGCTTATAGTTCTCGTCAAGTCATGTCAAATTCATGTCATGTCCTTCATGCTAATCCAAGCATGAAGTAGACATAACTAGACAGGGACATGGCTTGTCATGAGACTTCTGCACCTGGAGCCTTGTGCCTTGGGGGGTGGGAGTATGTAAGATACGCCTTCCACCAAGGCCTTTACTGTGTTGTATAAAGTCTTATGTTTTGTTTACTTCCTTAAGCAAAACTCCCGCTGTAAAATTTGTTACATGTGTGTATGCTTTGCTTCATTCTTGCAAAAATAAACCTGGCCATTGTTTGTTAAATTATCCTTATAAATATAAGGACATAAAAAAATTCTTATAACAGTAACACGGAAGGACATGCAGACTCCTCACAGAAAGGACAGAGTTGGCCGAGGATGTTTCAGTCAGCCGGGTACTTTTTTTAATTAAACAAATTAAAACAAATATGTCAGTTATGGCCCCTCCTTGAACCGTCACCTTATTTAAGTGGAGGGGTTTAAGTGTCGAAATGACCCTAGGAGTGCAAAGTGGATTGGGCGGCAGTCAAAGGCAAAGGCCTTGGTGACCCAATCCCCGGACACAGACTCTGGCGCTACGGACATGGATTGTCACCAACCTGGCGGGGAAGGAGCCTAAGCTTGTGCGGGAGGTTGCGAGATACCGACTAGAGATAGTCTGGCTCACCTCCACGCACAGCTTGTGCTCTGGAAACCAACTCCTCAAGAGAGGCTGGACTCTCCACTACTCTGGAGTGGCCTGTGGTGAGCGGCAACGGGCTGGTGTGGGCTTGCTCATAGGCCCCCAGCTCAGTGTTAGACACCGCCATGTGTTGAAGTCCATCCTGGTGCACGAGAGGGCCGCTTCCCTGTGCCTTCGGGTTGGGGATAGGTCTCTCATTGTTGTTTGTGCTTATGGACCAAATGGCAGTGCAGAGTACCCGGCCTTCTTCGAGTCTGAGTGGAACATGTTCTCCAGCTCCATTGTAGATGCGGCCACTCAAAGCTGTGGCCGTAAAATCTCTGGTGCCTGTTGTGGTGGCAACCCCCGAACTTCATGGGGGATACTGGAATTAAAGAAGGAGACCTATCGAGCCTAGTTGGCTTGTGGGACTCCTGAGGCAGCTGATAGGTATCGTCAGGCCAAGTGGACTGCAGCCCGGGGGGTTGTGGAGTCAAAAACTCGAATCTGGGAGAAGTTTGTTTGGCCATGGAGGAGGACATACGGTCGGGCTCGAAGAAATTCTGGCAAACCGCCAGGCGCCTAAAGGAGGGGAAAGCAGTGCCCTGCCAACACTGTTTACAGTGGAGGTGGGAATCTGCTGACTTCAACTGGGGACATTGTTGGGAGGTGGAAGGAATACTTCGAGGATCTCCTCAACCCCACCGACACGTCTTCAACCGTGAAAGCAGAGGCTGAGGAATCACACAAGCTGAAGTCACTGAGGTAGACGCTCCTTGGTGGCAAAGTACCGGGGTGGATGAGATACGCCATGAGTACCTCAAGTCTCTGCATGTTGTGGGGCCGTCTTGGCTGACACAACTCTGCAACATTGTGCGGCGATGTGTCTTGGCAACGTTTTTGTTGTGGCCGCAATATCGTGCCCACAGCCTCTCCGACCAAACACCACCAAACATTCTTACATACACTTTCACATTCATTCATACATCAGTGCCACAGATACCTTAGACAAAGTGAGTGAAGCATCTTGCTCAAGGAGACAACAAAAGTATGTCCAGAGGAAAGCGGGGATTGAACCGCCAACCTTCCAGTTACCTATTGAGCCACTAAGCTGCATTAATTACGAGTTGCGAGGGGAAGTTAGCCCTAAATAAATGTTTCCGGTTCATATAGCAACAACAAAAGCAAAAAAAAACAATGCAATTTTATGCAAAATTCTACTTCAAACTTAACTGTTTTTTTTTGTGTGTGTTTTTGTGTGTGTGTGTGTGCGCGCGCGCGCACATGTGTGTGTGTGTGTGTGTGTGTGTGTGTGTGCGCGCATGTGTGTGTGTGTGTGCGCGCGCACATGTGTGTGTGTGTGTGTGTATACGTGTGTATGTGTGTGTGTGTGTGTATGTGTGTGTGTACGTGCATGTGTATGTGTATGTGTGTGTGTGTGTGTGTGCGCGCGCACATGTGTGTGTGTGTGTGTGTGTGTATACGTGTGTATGTGTGTGTGTGTGTGTGTGTGTGTGTATGTGTGTGTGTACGTGCATGTGTATGTGTATGTGTGTGTGTGTGTGTGTGTGTGCAAATGTATCTATGTTTGATATAGACATAAAATTAACATTACTGTTATCTTACCTTTATGTCTTCTACAACAGGACTCAGCATATTCATGTTTTTATGTCCTGACAGAAAAAAATAATGTTTTTGTATTTTCTTTAAAGTTTTAAGATACAGGTGGACTTCATCAAAGTCTATTACTGCAACATTTTTAGAAAATTTACCTTTATGTTTAGGCCTAGATGATGATGAGTTCATTTGACTATCATTTTGCTCTGTGTGTTTATCCTTTCCAATCTAGAAGATAAAAAATCAATCAGACTGTCTGTCTGTCAATTTACCTATCCTCATCTGAATAGTTACATTATGATGGTTACTACAATCAGTCATCAATTATATTTTATATCTTCATAAAGAAGACACAACCATTACCTTTGTTGTGGACTCAACTACCTTCTCTTCTAGTACTGTAAAAAATAAAAAAAGCAAAAATTCCAAAATTATTACATATTGCCATGTGCATTGGTTATTAGTAAAATAAAAATACTTTACTTACTCTAGTTATATTAATCCCATATATATAGTAACATGTAACATGAATTTGAAAACAGCCTCATGCAAAATGTATAAGAAGTATACATGTAATCATCAAATATAGGTTTATAAAGATTTAACGGTGAAGTTAGAGTAATAGAAAAACATTTTCTCACATTGACTTTTTTCTGTTGTCAGACGTTTGGATGTTGAGTCTTTTGAGGTTTCTGTGTCAAGTCCTTTTTCAAAGCTTTCCTTTCTAACTAAGTTTCCTCCTGTTATAAATTTAAACTGGTGTTAGTGATGAGTAATATTCAGTAATATAAAGGCTTTTTTTTATTAATTCTATTGAAAAGATTATTTGGATGAAATCTTACCATCTCCTCCTGAGTCTTCTCTCGTCTTTGTTTTTTCTTTTGCACTCTAAGTAAAGAGGGTGAAATGATTTCAGCAAAGATTACAACACACAACCCTAAACCAGTTAATTTATTTTTCTGTCGCAGCCATGTTCCTCTAAATCTTCCTGAGTCACCAGTTTCTACTAAAATAGTACAGTACTGCTCATTCTCTATTTTGTGTTCCAGGAGAGCGAGTTACACTGTGAAAGACTTAAACACTCTGCCATGTCACAAGTTCTACCTGTGTTTAATTCAGTGCAGACCAAACACAGTGTCCAAAACCAGGTACACCTTTTGTGAATAAAGCTTTTTGCAAATAAACGCTAGCATGTTTTCTTTTGTAATATTAATGTATATTAAACAAAAAACAAGACATTATTTGAGAAAAGATTATTTTCTTCTATGCCTGTTTAAACTAACTTCTATGCCTAATTAAATGCCATTGTCATTTAAATCAATGACAACCAAGAATTGATTTGTTTTTATTAAAGGAGACATTGAATGCCTCTTTTTCACATAGTTCATTGTGCTCCCAGTAAAATGTATGTTTCTACACATAAAGGCCCTGCCCTGTGCCCAGGGATTGAATCCATGACTTTCTTGCTGTGAGGCAGGAGTGCTAACTTACGGTGGCTGTGGAGTGCAAACAAAATAACAAAAACAAAACAACAAAACCGAAAACAAATTAACAAAAATGCAAACATTTCTAATTTGTAGAAAATTTTAGACAGGCAGGCGGATATTACTAAAACGGGCAGAGAGGTAGTATCTGAACTGCTCCAGGGCGGTTCAGATACTCGAGCAGTTTCAAATGCGCCATTCAGTAAACATCTCAGAGTCTCCTCAAGTCTCTAGGCCTGGGGTCAGGCCACAAATCTTTACACTAAAGTTTATTTCAGTTACTGCTGCTAATGTCAGATCCTTATTAATAATATTATAGCTTTTTTATGATAATATATAATAATTTTAAGCATGAGCACATTTTTATCTTCCTAGATAAACCTTTCCAGTTCTATTAAAAGTGAAAATGTCTCGAACATTTCATTATATACTTCATATTTGTTTAAATATCTGCCCTTTATATGCTAGTCTTGTACATTAAGGCTTCAGTTTTTAAAGAGAGGCACATTTTTACACTGAAATAAAGCCTCATTATGTCTTATGTAATAATTAAATAGTAATATTTAGGCAGATAACATGTAAATGGCATGCATTTATATAGCGCTTTCCTGCACCCTTCTCGGGCACCCAAAGCGCTTTACATCGTGCTTCCACTCACCCCATTCACACACATCCACTCCTGGGGCAGACAGAGAGGGGGGCTGCCACACAAACGGCACTCAACCTTCTCCTACCACCACCAAACACACCTCCACAGTAACACACATTCATACACCAGTGCTACGGACACTGGGAGCAAGGTGGGTTAAGTGTCTTGCCCAAGGACACAACGACAGTATGAACTGTGGGGAGAGCGGGAATCGAACCTACTACCTTCCGGTTGAAGGACGGCCGCTCTACCACTGAGCCACTGCGATAACATAGTAGATATATGATCTAAAAACATAATCTTTTAGATCATACAGTGGTAAACCCAGAAGCCTAAAGCAAACAGCATTTAGAAAGAACTGTCCCGGTGTTTTTTGTGCAAAATGTTTTTGAGGAAAAAAAATTACAGATTACAGCTAGCGCTCAGTCCAAGCAGACATTAGCTCAAAATGACACCCACATGCCGATCAAAGTTACCACTCCCTTAATTATGCATATTTATAAAGTTAAGCTGAGGGCAAACCAAATATATATATTTTTTATTTATATAGAGCTTTTCCACCTAGCAGGCACTCAAAGCGGTTTACCAGTGTTACAGCTGTCCACTGGAGGGGACACCCTCCCGGTTGAAGGACGGTCGCTCTACCACTGAGCCTATGCCGCCCCAAAACTTTACTCACCATAAAAAAAAAACAGTTTTTTTACACTTGAAGTCATCATGGGGCTTTACATTATATTACAGCTTTTGGAGCCTGACCTCTGGTGAACGGAGGTATGTTGTCATATGGTGGCATGCATTTGTAAGATTCATTTGTGAATTATTGTCTTAGAAGCTTGGTCTTTTCAAACCTCTCCCGTCCGACTCTTACAAAAAACAATCCTGTTCCCTCTAGAGCTGCAACTAACAATAATTTTTTCGATTAGTCGACTAATCTAGCGTATTTTATTTTTATTCTTTTTATTAATCTAGTGTTTTTTTTTATAAACTGTATAAAAAAGAACACTAGATTATTGTATTTTAAAGAGGGTAGTAAATATGCATATTTTTAAATGAACTAAATGTGATTATTACCAGTGTTGTGCCTGAACGTGTTCATTGAACTATAGTTCATGAACGCGTTCATATTTTGGGAAAACGTGAACTGAACTTGCGGTATTACTGCCTAATGAACGTAACTGTGAACTCGTTCATTCTGATGTCTGTGAACAGCACGCTCTCTCAGGTTAACTTTGTTCAATAGGGTACCAAATTTTTATAGAGCCTTCCAGGTGAAAACCCGGCAAAAACACACCGCAAACGGGTCTTAATATGTAGCGGAAAAACACCAAATCTGGCAACACCAGCAACAAGTGTTGCCCCGCCGTCCGTCACATGCGTGACGCGTCATCAAAAAAAAAAAAAAAAAGCATGGAGGCGACACCAGCACGTAACAAGGCGGCGTATGATCATTTAAAAGAATTGTATGATTGCACCTTAATGATTACTGTCCTGTTTTTCTTTTAATAATTTATTAAAAAAGACCATTCAAGCAGCACGTTTTTCCTCATGTTTTTGAGAATGTACTGTAGGGTTGAAAGCTGCAGCTGCTACTAGTGTGGAGTGAATGAACAGCAACAAACATTAAAGCAAAAATGGGGAAATGTTGTCCTCTCAATGCTAATGTAAGCCCTGGTTGGATAAGGATTCAAAATTGGATATGAAGATGAAATCTGACACATAGCTTCATTGTTAAAACTGATAAAATAATTGCTGTCTGTGATTCTACTGTATATGGGCTGTGGCAATAATTTTGAAAAATAATAGCTCACAGCAACATATGGAAAAAAAAGAACTAAGAACTGGTTCATTTTTGGAACTGTGAACTTAGTTCAAAATTTTGAAGTTTGAACTATGAACTGAACTAGTTCATTTTAAAATGTGTGAACTGAACTTTGAACTAGTTCTTGTAGAAAGTGAACTTTCCCAACACTGATTATTACAATGTTTAATGTGATTGCTTTAATTACAATCTTAATTGTATTTTAGAGAGTGTAGTGAATTTGTCATTTTATTATAAAATAAAAAGAAAGCAACTAAGGAGATAATTTGTTATTAATCACATACTTATGATTATATTTTATTTAATTGGTTTGTCCCAAAAGTAAACAAAAAGGCATCTAATTTGCATCTAATTTGCATACCATGGCATTATATATTGGCAGTTATGTTATTTACAGCACATACAGACTAATAAAGATATTATAATAGTTATATTTTCTTTTTTCTAATTTTTTCTGAAATTAAATCATTAACAGTAACTTGTAAAGCAAAATAAGTAAACTACAGAACAACTACAACTTCTAATATACCATAACTATAGTAAAATAGTTATTAATATAGTATAAAAATAGATGTGAGAAATATACACATGGACAGTAGGTGTTTGGTTGCAGTAGCTTTATCGTTTCTTATCCAAATTACATAGTTAGTAGTTTTTTAGAATGTGGGACCTCTCATAAGACATAGCACACATCACTTTTATTACTGCCACTGCTTTGATCAGTGCATTTGCGCTGACTATGTTTACCCCTTGCCTCTCCGTCCTCGACTGGGTAAAGTGTCAGGATGAACAACACGTATTTGTCCCAAACAGATGTCAATAGAAGCCGCATTATTATTCATGACCTCCCTGTCACTACCGCGGCCACGGCGAGTACACACGCTCCGGCTCCTGTCACCTGTGCTAAAGGTAAAACAGCAGGTGCTACGTGCACACGGCTTTCCTTCCTAACCTCCCCGTCACTACCGCGGCCAGAGCGATTAGTTTCCTCCCGTTTCTTTCACTGATGTTGGGCAAAGTGTGGAAAAACAGCGTGTGCTTCATGTAGCTACAGAGAGAGGCACAAGCAGCGCCGCCGATGTCAAAGTTACACATGCACTCTCAGTCTCGCTCATTCTCACTTTCACTCGGCTGAAAAGACTCTAAAGGTAGATGTTCTCAATCAGAACCAGAGTCAGCCATTACTAATGCCAAAGCTTCATCACAGATGTGTTTTTATTTGTCATTTTTGCGTTTACCAGCTCGCGTGTAGAGAATGAGACTTCTACTGAGCCGGTCCTGACACGCCCACTGACACGTCAACGCATTTTACGCACGTCAACGTATTTTTGTAGTCGACATAGTCGACGACGTTGATGAGTCGTTGCAGCACTAGTTCCCTCCCAATCCCACAAAAAACTGTGGTTGGGGGAAAAACTTCCCAATCCCATAAAAATGGTGACTCCCATTTTGTTAATAATTTTTATTTTCCAATTATTTATATTGTTTATAGTTACTGGGTGCTCATAGTTCTCGTCAGGTTATGTCAAATTCATGATGGAGGTGTTAGCTCTTACCTCTGAAAAGTAGAGCCAGCAGCTGTAGATACAGGGATTTGCGAAAGGTTGGCTTCGTGAAGCGAGAAGAGGTAATTGAATGACAGGTGACTTAGTGTCAGGGGCTAATTTTGTGGGATGCCAACACAACTTTATCACTGCCAGCAACTTAGTAATTTAGTGGTATAGGGCTTCTGCGAATATGCTGAGGGGGTGTATCCCATAGTGAGACATTGGAACAAATGCTATGAAAAGGAACTAAATAGGGCACCACCCCTTTCCCCTGCCAAAAATTTTAATAGTGGTCATTTGAGGTACAGTTGTGCTCACAAGTTACCCTGGCAGTATTTGTGTTTTTTTTTTTTTAGAGAATATGAATAATAACACAATTTTTTTTTTCCACTCATAGTTAGTGCAATAATGACAACAGAAACTACCTAAATCACCCTGATCAAAATTTACATACCCTAGTTCTTAATACTGTGTATTGCCACCTTTAACATCAATGACAGCTTGAAGTCTTTTGTGGTAGTTGTGAAGCTCTTTATTTTCTCAGATGGTAAAGCTGCCCATTCATTTTGGCAAAAATCCTCCAGTTCGTAAATTCTTGGGTTGTCTTGCATAAACTGCAAGTTTGAGATCTCCCCAGAGTGGTTCAATGATACTGAGGTCATCAGACTGGGAAGGCCAGAACCTTCACTTTATGTTGTTGTAGCTAATGACAGTTCGATTTGGCCTTGTGCTTTGGATCACTGTCACAAGCCAAAGCACAAGGCCAAGTCAATTGTTGTCATAATGGAACATTCAAGTACGTCCCATTCAAGCTTCTGGGCTGATGAGTGATATTTTCTGATAACATGCTGCATTCATCTTTTCCTCTGCCTTTGTAGCTCACACATCCCCAAAACATCAGTGGACCACCTCCATGTTTCACAGTAGGAATGGCGTACCTTTCATCATAGGTCTTGTGGACTCTTCTCCAAATGTAACGCGCATGGTTGTGGTCAAAATGTTCAATTTTGTTCTCTTCACTCCAAATGACTTTGTTCCAGACCTTCTGGACCAAACCTCTGGTTATAGGACAACCACTTTACCACTGAGCCACCGCCCCCTGGATAAAGTAGTAGTTCCGAGCTTCGTGACTTTATAAATTCCTGTAGCCTACCTTCAGGCTGTTTACACTTTATTTTCTGAAGCCCTAGACTCCTCCGCACCCATCCTTCGCTCATCAGCTCCGGTGACAGCAGGCTGAGGCACATTTACAAAATAATCCCCCACAAACCCCGGACCACGCAGTGCTCCTCACGGCCACCACCCACTCCAACATATCGTGCAGCCACAATATACATTTTCCAGTCGCCTTTCATTTCTCCATTTTAGTTTATTCAGTGATATTTATTTCCTGTTTTACTACACTCTTGGCTTGCATCTTACTCCTCTCTTTGTTGCTAACTTGAGCTAGTCGGTAACAATACATAAAGCCTAATCAATAGAAGCATGTTTTTTTAAATGTTGAAATGAGCTTTAAGCTTACTTGTGTAATAAACATGCATCACAGTAGTGATAATGTTAAGGGAGAGACACAAAATTCTCTCTGTTTTAACCTGCATGAAAACTTACCGTTAAGTCTTCTTCAGTAGCACTCTCCTCTTGCTTCTCCACTTTGGGATCTGAACAGAAAAGATCACAAACCCAATCGTTAGTTTAGTTTAGCAGTATCACTTGAAGATAAAGTTGTGTATCTACCCTGTTTATTACTCGACTCATCAGGCATTTGTGCTAGACAACATACAATAAAACTATCTCTCTGTTAGGTAAATTATATAGTATATACAGTTATTAATTACTGTTTGCTCTTTATGTTACACCAAACATCAACATGGACATGAATAACCACACAGACATAACTCTGCCACGGACTAAATTCTACACCTTCATACTCTGCTTTCTCCAAATAGACAGTAAGTTGTGAGTACACAACCAGATATATTTACAAAAGACTTCAAAATTAACCCCTTATATATTCTCATCTGAAATAATCTGCTCAGTTTCAAGAGTTCATTGTGAAGTGGTGATTGTCTAGTTCCTAAACTTTCTGATCAGCTTGTTTAATCTATAGTCTCACCAGCTTTGAAAAGCACCTGCCCGGCGCATATCTGCAAAAGACCTGCGCACTTGAAACTGTGATGAAAATGTTATTAAAATCTCACCTGGCTGGGTTTGCACAGATAGTGAAGGGTCTTTTTCTTCCTTTTCTTCATTATCTTTTCCATCACGGTTGTTCAAAATTAAATTATTCAGGAAGGAGATGATTAAACCCATTTCAGTCTTTTGGGTCAAAGGTGTGATTTCAGGCGTCACTGATGGAGAACAGGACTGTGTTAGAAGGACTGACCTACACAAACAAATGCTCTTTATCTTTAACAAAGATTCTGTCTTTTGTACATTTTACATTCAAGTGGCAAGTGAGCCACAATAATAGCATATTTATCCCATTCCTTTCCTGTTGAAGTTGAATTAAAATATGAAAATTACAGTTTGCATTTCAGTTTTATTTCAGAGCCATTGGCGGTACTGTTTTTTATTTATTATTTTCTTTAACCTAAGTAATCAGATATTGTTCATGTATTTACCTTCCTTTATGGCTCTCTTATTTTTTTTAACTATCCCACACTTAATAAAATCACAAAGAACCAATATAATTCTGTGGCACTAAAACTTTCTTACAAAAAGATGTTGTTTTTTTAACTAAAAATTTAGTTTTTTTTATAGAAAACTTATAGACTTTCACATAAATATTAAAATGATTGCACTTACCTCTGTCATGTGTTCTTTATCTGTTGAGTCGTCTTCTGAGATATCATTTCTCTGTGCAGAGAATGAAAGTAGGCAGGTTTTTAAATGTTTTTCTTTTGAGGCCAGCCTCTCAGAAACCCCTCCTACCTCTGTTCATTCCCAGAGTTAAAGCAAAATGGAAGTCATACAAGCTTGATGATGAAAAAATAAGACATAAGTGTAATTGAAAAATCCAGGATTTCTCCAAAGCCACATGCCTTAAATGAAGACAAAACAAGACAACAAAAACTTATTGATCTTCAAGAAATCTTATTAAATCTGTACATGCATTTTTGTTTTTTGTTATTTAAATGTGAATATGTGAGGACCCATGTAAAGAACTATACATTTTACAAAACAAAATTAAAATATAACATTCTCATTCATATTATATTATATTAATTTGTGTCAAATTTAGGCAACGTTCCAAGACTTGTCACTCTTTGGGTTATGCTATATTGAACACTGTTTCATTCATGTGGAACTTTAGAAAGTCATATTAAACTGGTATGTGTTGAACTGGAATTACTTCTGAATCTAAAAGGAAAACTATTCTTCTACTGCAAGCTATTGTAACAGAATTAGAGCTGTCAATGTTAACGCATTAACGCATGCGATTAAATAAAAATAAGCATAAATTATTTTATTCAATCCCGTCTTGATTTTGGAGTCCTCCCAAATAAGATGCTTTAAGGGAAATGCAAATATGCAATACTAGATGTCCTCGTGAACTGCATGTCTAGGTATAGGATTAGAGAAAACATCTGGTCTTTATTTGCCTCTGGAAAAATCTTCCAAGATCGAGAGTGTAGGTGCCCAAAGTTCTAGAATATTTTCTTTAAAGTTGGAGTGGAGTTTCCAGAAAAGGAGTATCCATTTTTGGCAAAGTAAGTAATTGTTATTAAGATTTATAACATTAGTTATTAATATTCTACATTTCTTGTACTTGTGTATCATTTAGCTCTTCAACAGGCGGGCCGTGGGCCAGATCTGTACCTTGAGAGGCTTTGAGCTGGACCGCAAGACATTAATTATAATTACAAGCACATTGTGTTAAATATATTTTTGAACCGGCACTTCTAGGACAGCTGTGCATACACGAGCGGGTCCTCTGGTTACTATGGTTAAGGACAGCACAGCGTCAAATTCAACTTGTTTAGCGTAGCCTGATAATGAGTTAGAAACAACTAAAATCGAAAAGTTGAGCGTCACCAAAACATTACTTTCACTGACCTTATGGACGGAGAGGGAACGTTTATTTAAATCAGAAAATACACCTTTTAACCTCCATGTCAGTGTCAAAGCTGAACGCCAGAACTTTATCCTTCAGCTTTGGCTTCTTTTGATTTTGTAGTATTTTCCTTTTGTCTGTGAGCTGTGAAATTTAAACACTCAAACATCCTTCTCATGTAAACAAAAGAAAAAATACAGAAAACAATGGATTACCTACATTCATCTCCATATTGTTTAAATGAGACTTTACTTAAAATATATACATTGAAACACATTTCCTTTTTATTAAATTTTCCGGACCCCTCACGGTGAAGAAAGTTAACTAAGCAGACCTTGGCTGATTTTAGTTGATTTAAATGATATAACATTTTGTTACGTTGTCCTCATCACCAACCCAACATAATGACTCTGTTATAAATGACTGTATTTTAACACAAAATGTTATGTGTACATTTTATACTCTTCTGATACTGTCTGCAGTGTTACACAGTCACACATTAGTTCAGTTTTTTGGTTTTACAGAGTGTCCCATTACTGCCAACATCAGATTAAAGCAAAAGCAAAAGTTACACAGCTACATGAACATGTTCTCCCACAACTATGTGACCTATCAGGAAACAAAAAAGATTAGCAAATCCCCTTTTCAAATTGTCTTCTCAAATTGTTTTACATCCCAATTCTTTAAATTTTTGCATGATCTTTGTAAAAGTAGGCACCTTATTAATGTTGATGTCTGCTGCGCTATACCTGTTGTTTTATCTTGTTTGAGGAAAATAAATAACACTAAATTATCACAGCATCAAACACAGACAAAACAATAGTCACTAAAACTCTCATTTAAACTATAATTAAAATGCTGTGTGCTCCAGTGGTGGAGATATAGTGAGTATTTAGACTGACACAACACAGTCCAGTGCACAGCTGCTCACTGACACTGTAGTGACCACACACTCAGAAGAAGCATGTTTTCTGAGTTAGGGCTGAATAAGGTTCTGAATGGATGTAATATTATAACAAGATTCTCTGAAAAACAACACATCACTCACAGCTCACTCCATTGAGGAAGTTATTCATTTTACTTAGAAAAGAATGAGGAAGCCCTGCCCCTCAATAATGTCTTTAAGATCTCCTTCATGTTTGTGAAAAGGGACAAAATAATCAAAGCATTTCTTCATACAATGAGTTCCCTGAAACCATGCGACTTAACAAAAAACAAAAGATACAAGGATGTTGTAAAAAAAAAAAAAAAAAAGGGTTAGGGTTAGGTTGAAGCTAAAAGAGCATGTATGTATTATAAATACAAACCCGATTCCGAAAAAGTTGGGACACGGTACAAAGTGTGAATGAATAAGAAATGCAATCATTTACAAATCTCATAAACTTCTATTTTATTCACAATAGAATATGGATAACAAATGTTGAAAGTAAGACACTTTGAAATGGCACTCCATCACATACAGGAATGTTACTGTAATGGAAATCACAACATGGGCTCAGGAAAACTTCCAGAAAAATTTGGCGTTGAACACAATCCACCAGGCTCTATAGAAAAGAAAAGAAGCCATATCTACCCATGATCCAGAAGCCTACACTCATTTAAAATGGACTGTCGCTAAATGGTAAAAGAGGACAAGGACAACCCAAGTTGTTATGAGCGCTCAGTTCAGAAGCCTACATCTATGATGGTATGGGGGTTGCATAAGTGCGTGTGGCATGAGCGACTTAAACATCTGGAAAGACACCATCAATGCTGAAAGGTATATCCAAGTTCTAGAACAACATATTCTGTCATCCAGACATTGTGTCTTTCAGGGAAGACCTTGCATTTTCCAACATGACAATGCCAGACCAAATACTGCATCAATTACAACATCATGCCTGCGTAGAAGAAGGATCCGGTTCTGATATGCCAGCCAGCAGTACATATGGCGCATTATAAAGAGGAAGATGCGACAAAGAAAACCCAAGACACTTGAGCAACTAGAAGCCTGTATTAGACAAGAATTGGACAACATTACTTTTCCTAAACTTGAGTAACTTGTCTCCTCAGTCCAAGACATTTGCAGAATGTTATAAAAAGAAGAGGGTATGCCACACAGTGGTAAACATGGCCTTGTCCCAACTTTTTTGAGATGTGTTGATGCCATGAAATATAAAATCCACTTATTTTCCCTTAAAATTATCAATTGTATAAGTTTAAACATTTGATGTCATTTATGTTTTATTCTGAATAAAATAGTGCTGGGCAAGTTAACGCAATATTTTTGCGTTAACGCATTAATGAATTAACACCGACAATTATTTTATCGCGCGTTAACGTCGGCCAATTCATATTGTGAAAGATGTTGGACTGAAGAACATTCTTAGGATCGCAATGAATGACTGCACGTATGAGCCGCCCTCATGACGCACCATCACAAGAAGAGTTGTATGAAAAGGATAGGACTACAAAAGCGACGGCATTACAACATGCACCAACTGTTGCCCTCCCCGGAGACTACTGGATATCGCTAGGCAACCATAATTAGCTCACGGTGTTACAGTGCATTATATTGATGAACAGCAGGAACTGCACTCACATGCTCTGACTGTAATGAAAACACAAAACAGACTGTAGGAGACAGAACATGGGTGCACTGTGTGTGTGTGTGTGTGTGTGTGTGTGTGTGTGTGTGTGTGTGTGTGTGTGTGTGTGTGTGTGTGGGTGTTGGTCAGAGCTCACGGGAGCGCAGGCACGTGGACGTAGGTCTGTAAAGGTGTGCACTTTCGGGAGGCCAGGTGGTTGAGAGTCAGGTACGGGTAGTAGAATTTTTGTTGACCGCAAAGCCAACAGCAAAGCAACACAAAGCATACTGAACAGCTGAGATTATATATTTATCTGTTTATGCATTCTGGTTCATGTCCATCATCTACGTATCTGCTGAGCTGTATTATTTAATCTGTAATAAACCTACCAAATGCACATCAGATCTGAGATTATTTGTTAATTATAGTCTTTAAGCACGTCACAACGTTTAGCACCACCAGGACCCAACTCTGACCCTCACTGCAGCTACAAGGTTCTGTGGGAAGCCGCTACACAGACATTTATATTGTTTACATTGTTATAATGTTATGATCGAGGCTCTGGACATAACTTATTTTTCTATAACAAACTAAACAAAATATTAATGCCCTGGCAGTGGCAAATATTTTTGGTTTAATATTTCATTTGATTACTTTAATGCTTAAGTTGAGATTTACAAGAAATATTTCAACTCCTACTAACTTTTAGCTGCTGTAAAAAGCACCTTATTTGTTTAAAGTGTTGCAAACCACATGTTATTGCACTTTTGTTTATACAGCAGTAAATTCAAAATAAAAGTATGCAATACACACATTTTTTATTCATTATTAAATTTCTTGTATAATGCGATTAATTGCAATTAATCGCATTATACAAGAAATTTAATAATGAACTTTGTGCAATTAATTGCGATTAAACGCTTTAATCATTGCCCAGCACTAGAAAAAAATATTGAAATTTGAAACTTCCACATCATTGCATTCTGTTTTTTAAAGGTCCCCTGTCAGTACAGTTATTTTGTCTTTGGGCAAGACAATTAGACCCCCTTGCCTCCAGTGTCCATAGCACTGGTGTATGAATGTGTGTAACTGTAGAGGTAACTTTGGTGGTGGAGAAAGAGTCCCTTTAGCTACTAGCATTTCAGTTATTCCCAAGATAACAGTAATAAATAAACTTAGGTGGTGCCCTGTTCCTTTTCTATCTATTAAATCAATATAACTTTTGTACTCTACAGCGTTATTATTTTTGGTGTCTAAACACATTAAAATATTAGAAAAAACATATTAAAAAATTCCAGTAGTTTTCCTACACAATCACTCTCCCTGCTTTGAATTATCCACTGAGAATTCTTAATGATGCTGGCATATTGATGCTGAAATGAGGTAGCTCAGTGGGTAGAGTGGCTGTCCTTCGACCGGCGGGTGGGTGATTCTATCTCCGCTCGAAACATTCCAAAACATCATAACATCCCATTCTCACCCACATACTGTCGCTGTGTCCTTGGGCAAGACACTTAACCCACTTTGCCTCCAGCTGTTACACTGGTAAAGCACTTTGAGTGTCTACTAGGTGATAAAGCGCTATATAAATACCAAAAATAAATAAAGAAATAAAAATGGTGATTGCTATGTGCTATGAATGTTATTAAAAATAAGCAACTGAAACTGTGTTTGGACCGGATCTGTGTATAATGTGTTTAAACTGTGATTAACTACACGTTTCACGTAGAGGGTTAAAATGAGAGTTACGTATGTAACTAAGGTTCTATGAATCCCAGATGACCGCCAGGGGCGGCGCATTAAGCACTGAATGATCATCTTTGCGCATCACAGCAGTTGCCTTTACATACACATCTAGTGCTCGGAGCCAAAGCGGGCCAGCTGTAGCGACTGAATATTCGTTGCCCCAGATGCCACCTTGGGAACAAAAGGGGCAATTGGCCAAAGAGTAACCCCTGACCTGTCCAGATTCCACCGACAGCAGGACTCATGCACAGACCTGTAGTTCTCCAAGACATTTGGCGGAAACCATTGCCAATAAAAATGCATTTTTTATAGACACCCATTTAGTGCCTACCTCTGCCAAAAGTTCAAATGGCGGTGACTTCAGGGCATCCAGCACCATGGTCAAGTCCCATGAAGGTACCACTGGGCGTCTAGGTGGGTGTAATTGCCGAGCGCCCTTCAAAAACAAGGAAACATTGTCAGGATCCCCACCTGGGTTTTTAGTCAGTCTGTTTGTGTTATTGTATCTGAGTCCTTGTTCTGTATTGTAGCTGATTTCCAGTTTCTTTAGTGTGTCTGAGTTGTTTTCATGATCGGACACTGGCTTCAGCAAATGGAATAGAAGGCCAGTAGGCCCCGAATTAAGCTAAAGCTGCAGCCTGTTTCTGCTAACCTGAGTATAAGTCTGAGTCTTCTTCCGAGTACCTGAGTAAGTCTGAGTCTTCTTCCAAGGACCTGAGTCAGCCTGAGTCTTCTCCAAGCCTACCTGGGCCTTTTTGACTCCACCTGAGACACTGACTTCGCCGAGATTCCGCATCCCCGCCTGATTCTGGTCATCCCCGTCTGGTCCTGTGTATCCTGAGTATCCCCGTCTGGTTCTTCCCTGTCTGGTTCCAAGTATTCCAAGAATTCCCGTCTTGTTGTCCCCTTCTGGTCGTCCCCGTCTGGTCGCCCCCGTCTGGTCGTCCCCGCCTGGTCGTCCCCGCCTGGTTGTCCTGGCCAGACCCATAGCTGGAGGCAATCAGGATTGGGATGTAATATTTGCCTCCCCAACTGGGACAAGAAATCTGTCCAAGAGGGGAGCCGCAGCGGAGCCTGCGCAGCATTGTAAACTACATCCTCGCCGGCCAGTAAGGGGTCACCAGGAGGAGTCTGTGTCCTTCCTGAGGCGGAAACAGAAGAAATGTGTACAGGAGCACGTTCCCTGACTTTGTACTGTAAAAATGATTGCCTTCTGTGGAGATTTAAAGAAAGTGAACAGTGTGTGATTTACTGTAACAATGTCACTTCAGTGCATGAGTTTGGTTTGTTGAAATTGTTCATACATTGTACAGTTTTTTTTTTTCACAATAAGCCTACAAGAAAGGGAGTATCTCAAACCTCCTGAACAGTTTCTACCTCGGTTTGTATGGTATGGTGAGTTAGCTCAGGATTAAGATTATGACAACTATTGTATTTTATACCTGGAAGAGTTTGTATTTGTTCAATCAAAGATTGGCTGTGACTTAAAGTTGTATAACCTTGTAGATACACTGAGACAAAGTTTAAGTTACAATCACTGAAGCATTGCGTTCTTAAAACTGCACCATTTGTTTCTTCAGAATTTTTTTAGCTAATTTGATATGTTCTGTTGAGAGGATTATTTGTGATGTGCACATTTTCAGAATGTGCTTGTACTATTTTTGATCAAACTAAAACAAAAGAAACAATCTGAAGTTGTTTTTTTTCTGTACATCTAAGGAGATTGTGTCAGTAAAATAAGTAGGGTTCTATCAGTCTCATGTCAAAGAATCCTAAAATTAATACAAGAATGTACACTTACCTAAAGGATTATTAGGAACACTGTTTAATTTCTCATTAATGCAAGAATCTAATCAACCAATCACATGGCAGTTGCTTCAGTGCATTTAGGGGTGTGGTCCTGGTCAAGACAATCTCCTGAACTCGAAACTGA
>JALDNG010000019.1:0-22500 GCA_024349245.1 Neodontobutis hainanensis
TGTTCACGTCCAATTATAGTTTTGTGTTATAGTTCTGAGACAAACTGACTCTGGGTTTAAACTCTTGACTCCATCTAGTGGTAATAGTGTCTAATGGCAGTCATTTGCCCAGACAATCTTCTGTTCATTGGCAAATGCTGTAGCTTAGTGATACTATTTACAAAATTATTTTCTTTAAATGAGGCATAATGTTTAAAGGCATTGTTATGTGGCCTGCAAATCCATTTAGGTTTTCAATATGTTGGTGTGTGTAATCAACACTATGTATCTACAGGCAACAAAATGGTGTGATAAATGTTACAGATCCCCAATCTGTAACAATAAATAAACATTAAAGTAACGTTTATGTGATCAGTTGGAGAAATTGATGCATAAAGATAGAAAGAAAAATACATTGAAATTAATCAAAACAAGCCCAACATGAACACAACACCCAAACAACCCGTGGGCCTAATAAAACTGAATAAACTAAAGAATAATGACTCTCTATGAAGCACTGTGCAAAACAATTGGACAGTTCAAAAACAGAGCAGAAGAAAAGATTCAAAGAGAGCTTACTGAACCACTGATGGACTTTAATCCCAGAATATTTGACTTTATATCATTATCATTATTTGCTCTAATTGACACTGCTGTTTTAAAATGACCAAACTTTAAGAAGAAAATGTGCCTTATTGATACCACATTACATTCATTGGCTCTTTTACTTGAATCCTATTACCCAGCTGGGACAGAGGTGACTTGGGTTAAAAAGTGGACGTGTCCCTTTTGTGCACTCAGCATCTGCCTCTGTCCCCTGAGTGCATTACTGCCGCCTGTGTGAGGTGCACCTATAGCCTCTGAAGCAGCCTCCACGTATGACCATCCGCAGCCTGGTGTGAATCTGTCACAACAGAGGACATCTGTGTCACGATCACACACACGCGCTCTGGCGCGCGCACACACACCGCACCGTGCTGTCCCTCTGATCAATTGTAAAAAAATCAACCTTTGTGCAACTGTAACCAATGCAACACTCTGCACTCTTTACACCCGAAGCACACGGGGGTCTATTTTTAGCCACGCCAGGTTACAGTCTTTGCAGGGCTATTACCGCTGCGGGATGGAACAAAAGAGAGCTAATGCGAAGCGTTTAGTGACGTGTCGTGCACAGACGTACCATTCTGCAGTCGGCCACGGCGCGCTGGGCTTTGCGGCTGCTCTCGGTGCTCTCCCTCCTCTGCGGGTCTCGGTAAGGAGGCTTGCCAAACTGGAAGACGGCGGATCTGGGGCGGTTTTTGCGCCCGTTCGATGCAGAACTCATGCATACACATCCACCAACAAAACCACCCTAGTGCAGAACGGCGTTGCTGTGAGTGGATGTATGGACAGATGGATGGAAGTGTCCCCCACACCCCTCCACTTCCCACCACGGCGTTTTCAATCACCTCAGTCTGGAATCTCAAAAAAAAAAAGGAAAAAAAAAAAAAAAAACAACTACTCTCGTGCGGCTAGATCTCTCCGCGGGCTCTCTTCTCTATGCTCCTCCTAAACGTGCCAGTCCTCTCCGCATTGCCTCGACTGCGACGGGGCGCAAAGCAAGTCACCTTCACTCCAGCAGCGCGCCGTCAAACACTCAGCTCAACACTTCACGCCCCAAATTTTTTTATTTATTTTCTTAAAAGAGAGACGAACAAGTCCAGCTAGCTAAGGGCTCTCCTCTCACGAAGCGACGTCGACGCCAGACGCTCACAGGTGTCCTCCAAATGCAGCCATTTCTTAAAATTACGCGTTTCCATTAAGAACAGCGAGCTGTTTCCTTCAGACGCACAGCCCCTCCTATCGCTCGCTCGCTGGAGAAACGTCCCCCCCTCTCACAAAACTTCAGATGAGACGTGTGCTCGATACGCCGCTGCTGGGGCCAGGCCTGGGTCTATTAACCTAGAGAAAAAGCAGCAGGAAAAAGAGAGAGAAGGGAAAGAAAAGAGAAGGAGAAAGAGAGAGGAGGATGAGCAGTTGCTACAGGCCTGACGTGGATGTGAGGCTGGTAACACTGCGCACCCAAAGGACGGGAATACTAATAGAGCCCATCAGGTCAGACCCCCGCCCTGAGCTCTATGGCTAAATATATATGTATGAACCAAAGATGTCAGTGCTGTCCACTTCAACTACATTTCCAATAATGACACTCAAACCTTGCCTTACTGCAGACAGTTTACAGGTTCATAAAGGTTTTGGTTGAATAGTTCGCACAGGTGCTTACTTGGATCAAGGATGTGATTCAAAGGTGTTTTGTTCGAAGTAAGTAAAGTATGGGACCAGACTTGATATTTTAAAAGTGACAGTTTCCATATGTTATAGGTTTACACTGAGAGAAGGAGCTTTGAGTTATAGAGGCTAAAAAAACTCCAAAACCATCTTAGTGTTTGGAATGACTCACTTAAAGTCAATAAATATATAATATACAATAAATATAATATCTGAAAACAATATAGTTGCAAAGAATTACTCTAAAAAGATAAATAAAACTAAAAAGTCAAATACATACGAGTGGGAACTGTTACTGTTAAATACTAGTGTCCCTTTCCCTTCATGTGACAATGTCAAACAAGGTTAAATGTTGTTTTTGTGCGACCCGACCCAATGAAAGCTGAAAATGTGTTTTTCATTTCAAATCCACTGTAGTTTTCATAGAAAGGCAAAAAAAATACATCTCACGTGCTAAAGTCTCCAGGACAAACAAACAAACAGAACAGAACCAAGTTCCAGAAACAGGAAGTAGCTTCATAGAAAAAATGAGGTGTGCACTAAAGCCGGTTTAATCACAAACAGAAAAATTAACCGAGGGTATGTAATGTATTTATGATATATACATATATATATATATATATATATATATATATATATATATATATATATATATATATATATATATATATATATATATATATATGTATATATATATATATATATATATATATGTATATATACACAAGGTCTTGTATTCTGTTTTTAGCATTTTGGTTTAGTGTTTTATTACTTGAAGTATGGGATTGTAGTTGTAACTTGCCCCTCTGAGCTGGGGTCATTTTCTGTCTGAAGCTGCTAAACTGTAACCTGACCTGACAGACAGAACTGCTCCACAGAACCATCCGTTAGCGCTCCCGCTGAAAGCCTTTGCAAAAGGACAGGTACTTAAAAAAAAACTGCACCGTGTTTAAGTTCCTTTAAGTGTTTTCCACATTTTCAAACCTTAAATGTGCCCAGACCATTGGACACAACGAGCCGGTAAGGCCAGGGTTCAGAGTTTGAATACTTAGTTTGAAGCAGAGTTTCACAAGAATTGAGTTGCAGCACAATGTTTGCCAAAATTATTAAATTAGACACTGATTAAATTAAATAGCCAAACTGGGCAAACTGCAATGAATAACTTCCAACAGGTATATAATGGAGAAATGCACTTTTATTATGCAATACATTTTTATTTAAGCAAAAGCAGTGTAAACATTTCATTGCAAATTGCAAGAGTTGATAAAAAAGTGCTATTCAAATCCATTGTGATGCTCTGTTGAAGAAAAATACTAAAACAGTCTTCATGGTTTGCAAACTCTTTGTATGATCCATGCATTACACATAACATCAGTGTATCAAAGTATAATGGGTGTGAGAAAAGGAATTATAATTATTATATTGTAAATTACAACTGCAAGTGAAACAATACAAATTATTAATATGGATTTATTGACTTCCTTTTGGCTCAATTGTAATGACGCTTTGGTCATTGACACATTTCTCCTAAAGTGAAAAGCAAAGATTCAACAATTCACTGTAACATGTTGAAGTATCAAAGGTCATAGTTGTGCGATGTCTGTGTTTCCAAAACAAGGATCCACATGAGATTTCCTGCTGCTGGTTGCTTCACAAACGCAATGCAACAAAACCGATGAATCTATTGGTTAAATTTGTGATTCTGAGTCACTTGGGCTAAAAGGACAGAAACTGACATTGTTGGATTTCCTCCACCTGCTTAAGCTTTTATTTTGAAGTGTCTCTGCAGTTCTTCACAGAGATGGAAAGAAAAGGTAGCAGAGGAAGCAGAAAATGAAGAAGCCGATGATCCAGTTGGCCGAGTAGATGTATATGATAACCATGTCCATGTCCAGACGCCAGCCTCGGGACTGGTCCTCAAAGTCCAGGGCGTCCACGTGGAAGCCTCCAGTGTGAGGGAACCGGCGCCGTGGGATGGGACTGGACTGCCTCTGGAAACCTGGCAGAAAAAAGACAGATGAAGAGATGGAGATGTGTCTCACAACTATACAGCAGTTTCTCCAATCATTTCCTGCTCCCTCTTTACCCTCACTCAGTTTTTAGCTCGTTGCTGTCAAGTCAAAGTGATGGATTTAACTGGATTTTAAGGGATATTCTGTAAATCCCCGACAAATACTACACTGAAACAGCTCTATCTCTTAATGCTGTTGTTGTATTTTAGATACTAATTAGCTCTGCACTGCATGTCACAAATGTATTGTCACAGAAAATGTTGACATGGCAAAGAACGGCCTGAGTCACAATGATAGAATGAAAATCTATGTGACACACTTTCACACTCTGGATGTGGAAATAATTGTCCCGTTACAGTGCAAACCAAACTGTGGTGCAGCCAAATGTGAATACTTTGAACCTTTATGCCTGCATGTACTTCAATATTCAACATAGTTTCTGCAAGTCCTTCTTCTGAGTGACTTATCCATTCATCTTTGACAACATAAGGAGGCTTTAATTAAGTGACGATTACTAAGAATAGAAGGACAGAGTGTGTTTGTTTGGGCAAATGGGTGAAGGCCAAACGATTGCAGAAAGGCAGCTATTTAATTCAAATCGTTTCAATTTATTTTTGGTATATAGCTGTTCAGTTTTGGCATTAAGGCCTGTCTGTGCCGTTGTTAAAGGGGTATTTTAAATTCTTAAACATTCATGAACATAACAAATATATCAAATCAAATGGAAAAGGCACTAGTAGGAACTTGCCTCCGAATATTCTGAAGAGCTTCCTGCAGCTCGGTAGAGGCCATTTGGAACAAGTTGCTTTCTGAAAGTTTTGTTTCCGGGACAGATACTCCTTCGGGAAGAATGTCCTTGCCGTTTGGTTCAGTTCTGTAGGAGACACAAGATATTATCACTTATTATAGATGAACACATCCATTCCCCACCTTCTCCCGGAATATATTACACACTGTACTTTATCTTAAAAAGCACATGCAGCGTTACTAGCATCCTCCATTTTCCTTATTTTGGTGTGACCTAAGCTTCTGCAATCAACCTGGGAATCTTATCTAAAATCCTTGTTGCCTAATTTCCAGTGTCCCTGTACCACATAATGAAGGAGGCCATTGCGAAACACACTAGGTCATTTCTTATTCATGGGTCGACGAGTCCCTCTGTGGACGTGAGGTTACATAAAGTCTTACAGTCGGAGATGTACTGTACAAAGCATACGACGCTGACGTTGAATAACACTCAAGGTCACATTTTCTACTCCCAGAGCTGCACAAACATCTGTTTTTTATTATTGCGGAGCACTTTCAAACCAAAAAGTCAGTGAACTCCAGATGAAAGTCCTGTTTGATTTTGTCTTCAGTGACTAATCTGGCCTGACCTGAACTAAGGGTCGACACGGCTCCCTTTGAGACCTCTGCAGCTGGGCCCTCTCCTTCATCACGTGTCATGTGTTTGACGGACAAAGATAGGGATGTAAAGCTGCAATAAGAATAAGCCTTTCAAACATGGTATACAAACTAAGCTGATTGTTAGCATAATAGAGAGTTCTCAAAAGTCAGGGCCCATTTACATTATGCTGTAGTACGTCTGCCAGGCCAGTAGGGGCTCTGTAAGCTCTGCTGCTGCTGAAGAAATAGTATATTGACAATTTTGACCAAGTCGTTAGGGGGCAGAACAAAACTAAAATACCCTGTTCAATTCTTTGGCTGGATTAAAAAGTTAGTTTTTAATGGAGCGACAGTCTTTTATGCTGTGTGGTTTAGGATTTGAAAAGTGCTTTGTAATGTCTGTAAATGTTAGTTTTTACAATACAAATTTAAATATCTCAGTAAATAATTATATTACTTGATAGAAAAATGACATAACACTCTTGAGAAAGAATTTAAAAAGGGATCGTGAAAGTGCATAAAACTAGTCCATGGCTGACATCAAATTACAAAACTGCATAAAAACACTACTTACAGCGCCTAAACTTACATTTATTGCACTTTTGCCTCCTGTGATGTAGTTCCCTCTTGCTTTCAAATCCCTTGGAAAATCCCTGGAAATTAATCTCAAAAAATGAAACCATCCTAAAGTCCTTAGCCCTCACCCTTTTGGAAGAAGACGTGTGTGATGACCGTCCTGCAGAGGGGACAGGGAGTGTTGGTGGGACTGTTCTTGGCCAGCGTCCTCAGACAGGGCTCACAGAAGATGTGGTTGCAGGGGTGACACATGTAGGGGCAGAAGTACACGTCCAAACACACAGCGCAGATGTAGCCCTCCCGCTCACCGCCGTTCAAGTCTTCATCGTCCTCTGAGCTGCTGCTGCTGCTGGACGGGTCTGCTGTCGAACTCTGCGCGTCAACACAAACAGAAAAATGAACACACACAAATCTTTTTGAATTCCATTGATTGTGCCCCAATTTTTTTATCCATACTTTTTTTTTTTTAACTAAAGATTTACATTTCAGTTTTACACTTTACTTTCTACATTTCCTGGACAAAACAACCAGCCACCGTGATTCTTTTCCATTCAATAGAAAAAGTCAGGCTGCCTCTGGACAGGCACAAAGTTGAAATGTTTGTGAAGGGAAGGTATGCCAAACCCATTTTTATTAAAGTTGAATAGTTGCACAGTGATTAGATATGGATGACCAGGCTAGTCCCTTAACACTATTACTATAGCTTCAATAAGGAAGTGTGTTCTTTAGGTTTCTCTTGTGTTATAAATACTCCTATCTCCTGTTCAGAGATGTGTAAATTCTCCTCCAGCGCATGATGAGTGTGAACACTTACGACCATCACTTTCAACCCCTCTGTATCACTTTCTCACATATCACTGTCTTACGCCATTTTGGTCTAAACCCTTTTATATTTGTGGCGATCGTACAAGTGTTACGCCACATGGGGTTAACAGCTATTTGTGAAAAGAACTGTATAAGCGACATGTAAGCACAATAGTAAGTCAAATAGTTTTAGCACAAAAATAGATAAAAAACATCAGATGGCAGTATTCAGCTAAATTTAAGTCCTCCAAAGTGCCACCCATTACACATAAGCACTCACACTAACAAGACATTCTTATGTAAGTCCATTTAAGCTGGACTGAGGGCGACAGGCTTGAGAATGCAGTCCATCTAGTGGAATAAAATTATACAACAAGCGTCCCCTTTCTGAATTTGAGGCACAATGCAACTCTGTAGACTTTATATTATAAATTATTATATATTATATTATATATATAAAACTGTATTTGAGCGCACTCCAGACCCTTTACCTGTCGTCAGACTCGTGTCGATACACTTCCAAGGATTACTGTCTGAAGCTGTAGTCTTAAAAAAGCCAAGGGGGTGCTTCCAGAGTAATTACCACTCTCTCACCCAGGGGGAGCTCTAGGGACTTCCACTCGCTCCAGCCCTGCCTCCCTAGGTGTGCCATTAACACAGCAACACACTGCACTGTAATCATTGTTGCTAAAGCCCTCCCTGGCGACGCACTGTCTTGTTTACATCCGCAAATATACAGAACTTTTTAGCTACTGTACAAGCTACAAGCGATTAGAGCTGCTAACTGCTTCTCACCATTTCCTGTGGGAGACAGCGAGACAATAACACTTGCTTCGACCTTTGCCCCACTGTATATTGCATGCAATCAGTGCAGCAGGACATTAGCTGCAGAAATTCAATACATATTGTAGCACCAGGGACTTCCAGGGAAACAACGACATTTTCATGTAGCAGAGGTCAAAGCAATGTAGGAAAAAAATAATAAAGCGCATTGTAGGGATAACACAACAAAAGGTCAAATCTGAAAAAAAAAGCATGTTGTGGCAGAAAACAGCAATAATGTGTCCTCAGCTGAAGCTTGTTTTGCACACTTTCACTTGCTAAATAGAATATAACACACATGTGAGCAAATTTAGCCTTCAGCCTACCACAAAAATTAAACACAGATAAAGTCTCCTCAAAAGACAGATATTTAGGTTAGACTTTTAGTTTTATCCACTGGCAGGGGCCAAAGATGGGGCTGGGAATATGTAGACCTGATCACCAGAAATGCTTACAAAAGTTAACTTGGAAGTCTCAGCATATCTCAGCATTCCCACAAACCTAGCTTCCTGAAAACCTATGCTAGGCTGTGTTGTGGGCCATTTTAAAAATACTCTGCAGCATCAAAGTGAACATTAAAACTATTTGGCCACTTCTGTAACTGGAAAATTTCACCCAGAAGCTGCATAGAATAAAGCATTTTTTCAAATTTAGCTTTTTGCACATTTAACATTCTCACTTCTGAGTAATTTTTTGATGGAGGTAAATGACTTTAGTGTTGACTTTGCAGATGATTGGTTGAATGAATACCCCTGCTGCAGCCCCCCAGCGCTTTGGTCTTTTAGCATTAATACCATAAGGCCAAGAACATTCCTAAATCTTACAAATGTCCACAAATTGGCAAATCAAACAAATTGGCTTACACTGTTCACAATTGTGTAGTGTATATTATTTAATATATTTGCAGAATATTTCAAATTTATAATGTATAAAATAAAAGACAAGTTAGGTAGATATGACCGGAATTCATTTCCATGAAGCTCATCACTGCAGCCAATCAACACTGATCATGCTCTTTGTCTGCTGTCTGTGAAGGACTCTCAGCACAAGCCTTTGCATGCGGCTAATTCAGACGTAGCCCCACTTTAGACCGCACCGACAATGGCTATTGAGATGAGCTGGGTGCTGCTCAAGCTGGAGAATCAGAGTCTCCATGAAACAAAAACACACCACCACAAATTCACCATTAGCCACACAGAGTGAGGCTGAAGCCTAAAAATAAATCCAGAGAAAGTGCAAAGGGTTTGGTTTCTAATTGTTGTACGACACAAACATGATTATGCAAGCATTCTGCTGTTTTGTATCAATTAGTCCTCCATCTTTAATGTAAATAGACCTTTAAGTGGATAAATTGGATAATTTGCAGCTGAAGTGGCTGACTATAAATCTTCGAGGATCACTTGAGAATTTGGGACATGGTTCAAAGAAATGAACCATTTACTTTTGCATATTCATGATGTGTTTTCCAATGCAGATCATTGGGTGGAAAATATGGAGAGATTATGTAAGTGTAATGACGCTTGGTTATTTTTTTGTACTGTTGTTGTGGATAATTTGACAAATTTATGACACAAAATGGGCAGAAGTCATATCTGAGATCATCCTAAAAAGGCAAAGTTCAGTCACAACCTGTTGATCACAATATCAAAGTCACAATATGTAAAAGGATTTAGACCCTAACAGACAATAAAATAATCACATTTTACAGCTGTGTCCATAAACTGTAAGAGATTAGAATTCATGCAGATGTAGCTGTGTTCTCACTTCTCCTCACTTCTATTAAAACAGTTCAGAAATACTATTACATTATACTATTTAAAGTATTAAATGTTTTTCCTTAGTTATAATTCAGGTGTTAATTGACTGTGTGATTAACTAACTTTGAATGAATAGCTTTATTTAGTTTTACACATTCTTTATGGTATCCTATCCCGTTTTATCCCATCAAAAAGAAGCTGCAGGTGAGCTATACTGACAAAGTAGGTAGTTAGCAGTGTAGGATTGGTTTGTTGTTATTGTTAAATTCTACTGGATTGCAGCAGAATGAATCGTCAGTTTATTCGGGTGACAGTCAATGTTGTTGTTGTTGATAAAAAAGGCAAACATAGCTCTACAGAGCAACTCCATTTATGAGACTATAAACTTGTTTATTTCACCTGTAGAGTCACCTTGGAGCTTTTTTTTTTTTTTTTTTTAATGTAGGTAGCAGCCCCACCGGCAAAAGACAAACGTTTGTAATACCTTCTTACCAGAAACATGACAGTGAGACATGAGTCAGCCACACACGCACACACACGCACACACACGTTTGAGCAGAGTATATAATGTACCTGTTGACTCTCCTGAAGCTGCCGCCATCGTTCCTTCTTCCTCTGCCTGATTCTCAAACACCTCATTCGATTCTTCTCTCGTCTGCTCATGCGTCTTTCCCCGACGCCAACAGCAGGCAGCAGGAGCTCTGGGTTCACAATTTGACCCTGGACTTCCATCACTCCACTTCCCCCTTCACCATCGTCCTCCACTTCCTCCTCCTCTTCTTCCTCTCCTAGCTCCGAGCTAGTCCGAACTCGTACTTCTGTCGGAGCCTGAGGTGAACTGGCGTTGGCTTCCCCTGTTCTTACTTCTAACCAGAATGTATCTTGTTCCTCGGGTGAGCTACTCGAGACTAACTGTGATTCACTGATTTGTGTTCTTGGAGTTACGGACCTAGCATGTAGGGACTGTACGTTACCTTCAGTGCCTTGTGACCACTGTCCATTGTTATATCTAGCACTTCCTCTTGGTGATCCTTCACCTAAGTCTGCCATGTTGCTAAGCTGTAACTCAGAATTTGAGCTGGACCCACTGTCAGTGTTAGTCTCCCTGCCTTCGAGTCTTCCTTCAGTTTGTCTTCCCATTTGTCGCCTTCCTCTGATCTCCTCACAAACCCAACTTCTATGCGTTTTTCTTCCGAGCAGGGCAGGTCTCACCAAAGACTCCACATTACCTGAACCTCCCATTGGATTTCCACTCCTCATCCAAGGCCTTACCCTCCTGAAAGGCAGGGTCATATCCGATTGCTGACTTGTTCCTTCCTCACTTCCATCCCTTCTTGAGCCGTTTACGCCCAAGGTTCCCACATGGGCGCTCATAATGACACTTCTAACCACCTTCCATATCTCCAAACATAGGGTTTTAGCTTGATTTAAAACAGCAAAGGGACTTTTCCAGTGCAAAGTAGGTGATAAGTCTAGTAGCCCTCTGCCTGCCGGGTCTGTCCTGCCCCTGTTAGACCCCCCTGGGACATTCCACGCTGCTGACAAAAGACAAAAGCCCTGTTACAAAAGGTGCACTGTTGCGGGCCTCATTGTTGTCCCATGTGACCTATAGAAAACACAAACCACAAAAAATGAGGTGAAAAAGCCAGATCTACCTTTCCTGAGCACAAGCACTGTCAGCTTTTTCACCAGAGATAAGCAGAGAGAGAGCTGGTTTGGTGCTGAATGTGAAGCAGCTGCCAAAGGGAAACATTTAATCTAGCATTACAAGGCAAGGTGGAGAATTTGGTTTTCTAACCTAGACCCAACAAACAAACAAACAATTGATTTCTGTTTATTTGGGCCTTGTTCACAGGCTGCTCTTTGTGGAGACAATAAGATGGAGCCTAGTGTTAGTTAGGTTAAATGAGGTGAGGGGCTTACCTGAATGCTGTGATAGCACCAGTAACTTATGACTTCTTAAAGTCATTTGAACCCTGTTCCCATTTGTGTGGCAGCCCTTTTTTATTTAATACTTCTGACTTGGTAGTTATTGTTTAATTTTTTTCCCACTTGCCTCTATTTCTCCACTGTAAACTACACAAAGCTTATCTGATCTCATCTATATTTTTCAATGTATTATTATATATAGATTTTTATGTTTTATTGCCATTAAATCAAAATTTAATTATTATTTATGTGATGCTTTTGTGTATTCTGGATGTAGCTAGTAATTGCATACTGTGTGTTTAGATGTAGATACTGTAGGAACATAAAATAATAGCCGTTTTTGTCAATGTCATTGTGTTGGCACACCAAAAATTCTCATTAGTGCAAAGAACAGTTCCATTCATATAGAGGTTTTAATAAAAAAAAACTATTTTAATTTTGAATTATGAGAATATTAACTATTATACCCTGTAGTTTTAGGAAGTAGGCATGTGAGCATACAAGTGCCTCTTGGATGACAGGTGTGAAACATTATCAAACTTTAATACTATGTCCAGAAAACTCCTCTGTTACTAATACTTAAGTATACCATGGTCTGGATGACTGAGAACTTTCACAGACAGGATTTAGTATATAGCCCACTGTCGTCAAATTCTCATCGTATGCTTAGGTCCGTAAAAAGAAGCGGAAAGGCCTGTGTATGGTATTAATGCAGTGCCACCTGTGGGCAGTAGATGGCAGCAGCTCCCCTCAGAGCGCTGTTGCACTGGAGCTGTCCCTGGTGCTGAAGTTACAGACAGCTCCCTCCGCTCAGCGTTCAACACTTTACCTTTCTCTCTAGTCAAGAGCAAAAGAAGTGCTCTGATATCGTCGTTTCTTAAATAACTCCCTGTTTCTTTTTAAAAAACAAAACAAAAAAAACATGTTTAGAATCACTCCGGACTATTTAAGAATATTCTGAAGTTTACACTTCCCTTTAGAAGACAGCTGCAACAAATATCTCTTAATGTGACTCCTAACTATATTAAACATAACAACTCAAAGAAAACACTACACCTACAGTGTCCAAAAGATGGTCTGAAGGGAACACAGGAGTGCTCGCTGTGCCCTCGTGGTCTGTCTGCGGTGAAGAAGTGAGCATCAAGGCGAGCTGTGGCACAAAACTCCCGTGCGCTCTGACGTATCCACCGCCGCTCCTATAAATGAATTCACGGCGTCACCGAGCTCAGATGATTCGCAGTACCAGCGAGTGCACCGGCTGTCAACACTCACATGCTCCAACACACATAGCCCCCTCACTCCCTCACGCACACACACAAAAACACACACACAAAAACACACACACAAGTCTGCGTCATGCGTCCTCAGAGCGACGACACAAACTCGGCAACTCTGATGGAGCCCGGTGAGACGCACAGCAGCGGCAGCAGCAGCAGCAGAGCCAGAGGCTGACTGACTGACCGACTGTGGCTCTTTTTTGGGGGGGGGAAAGTTGTCATGGATTTCATCTCCAGCAGCAACAACAGCAACGCGAGCGGCGTGAGCGCAGAATGGGACGCCAACAACGGCACAGGCTCTGGGTCGGTGCCAGAAGTGGCTTTGAGTTACCAGATCATCACCTCTTTGCTTCTAGCGGCGCTCATCCTCTGCTCCATATTTGGCAATGCGTGTGTAGTTGCGGCCATCGCTTTGGAAAGATCGCTCCAAAATGTTGCCAACTATTTGATCGGATCCCTCGCGGTGACAGACCTCATGGTGTCGGTTCTGGTCTTGCCCATGGCCGCTTTGTACCAGGTCTTGAACAAATGGACGCTAGGTCAAGAGGTCTGCGACGTGTTTATCTCTTTGGATGTACTATGCTGCACTTCGTCTATTCTCCATTTGTGCGCAATCGCTCTGGACAGATACTGGGCCATAACAGACCCCATAGACTACGTGAATAAGCGCACGCCGAGACGAGCAGCGCTTCTCATCAGTGTCACCTGGCTCGTTGGCTTCTCCATCTCCATTCCGCCCATGTTAGGATGGAGAAGCGCAGAAGACAGAGCCAACCCAGACGAGTGTAACATCAGTCAAGACCCGGGTTACACAATCTACTCCACTTTTGGCGCTTTTTACATCCCTCTTATTCTTATGCTGGTCCTGTATGGGCGGATATTCAAAGCGGCCCGCTTCAGGATCAGAAAGACGGTAAAGAAAGCAGAGAAAGTGTCGGAAAAGTGCTCGTCTCTGTCGCCAGCTATTTTCCACAAGAAAACCAACGGCCACTGGAAGCGGGAAGACGACTCTAAAAACAGCTCTCCGTGTGTAAACGGCGCCGTCAAACACCAAGACGAAGGGGAATCGTTAGAGATCATAGAAGTTATCAGCAACTCCAAAACGCACCTGCCTCTGCCCAACACGCCCCAGTCTTCGTCTTATGAAAACATTAATGAGAAAAACTCGGGCGCAAAGAGGAAGCTGGCCTTGGCGAGAGAGCGCAAAACGGTCAAAACGCTTGGGATAATCATGGGGACTTTCATCTTTTGCTGGCTGCCATTTTTTATCGTGGCCCTTGTGTTGCCTTTCTGCGCAGAGAGCTGCTACATGCCGGACTGGTTGGGAGCAGTGATAAACTGGCTGGGCTATTCCAACTCACTCCTAAACCCAATCATATATGCCTACTTCAACAAGGACTTCCAAAGTGCTTTCAAGAAGATCATCAAATGCAAATTCCACAGACCATAGCCGGGTTACAGACTGCAAAAAAAAAAAAACTATAAGAAGTGCATTCAGGGACTTTTGAGTGGCTTGTGAGCAGTGTGTACAAAAACAGAAAAGAGAGACTGGACTATAAATAATGTACACGCTCATGTCTGTTCAGTGTTGTAGCTACAATATATAGCCTCATGCCGTGGCATCCATCCTTGTAATGCCATGCCAAGACCGTGTCCAGTCATGTGCTGATTCCATGCATTTTTCTCATGAGACACCTGGGTTCAGTGACATCATACATGAGCTTTGTAGCATTGGAACAATAAAAGCAATCAAAGTTTCAGAAATGACCTTTGGGTTGTCACTCAATGTGTTAAAAAGACGAGCTAATGAGGCAGAGTGGATCAAGGCCTTTTGGATACTTCTCATTAGCTTCAGACACATGTGCTCTATTATGGTATTTATCTTGTTCTGTAAAAGGGGGGAGGGGTCCGACATGTATAGACTGTGTTATCAGGGAATCCTCTTAATCTTTGACACCTCATCCACAGACAGTGTAGCTGTGATGACATGACAAGGCACCAGATCATGCATGACTTTGTATCGGATTATTCTGGAGCCGATCTGGGTAATGTATGGCTCACGGGCTACATGTGGCTCCCCAGGCTGTCAGCATCTGGTCCAATAGAGGTCAATAGGAAAACAGAAATTGCTCAGCATAAACAATTGAAAGTTGAAACTGGGTGGTTTTATTTTAAAGGCACTTTTATCTTTCCATGGCTATATTTATAAATGTGGAGGCACTCAGGTTTTACAAAATGACTCAGGTTTCCAGTTTTGCAATATCTTGTATTTAGAAATATGACACTAGAAATTCAAATTAGCAAAAAACTAACAAACAAATGATGCTAAAGGTTGCTTCAGTTGCTAAAGGTTGTTTTTTGGTGTTAATGTGCATAAAGAATAATGGACGACAGCTTTTTTTAGTTTAAAAGAATGCTGTTTGGGGTAACATTTTAGAAAAGGTTGATGAGACAAAACAATTCTTCTGCTGATCATGAAACTCAAGTATAACAATATTGACAGAAAACAGCTGGAATACGTGCTGCTATTTTAATGTTTTATTCTGTGTGAGTTTCTCTGACCCTCACTGGTTGAAATAAAAATCAGTGCATAGCCTGTCTACGCCAAACCAAAAGAAAAAATTATCTTTAGAGTTTCTCACATAAAACTGTTTTATTTTCCTTTTCTGCAACATTTATTTGAGTCTCTCTTTTAAACTTCTTGACACTTCATAAAACAATATTTCAAGCAACATTTCAAATGTAGCTTTTTTTCTGAGGAAGCGTGTAAACATGTCATCTATGCTATTTGAATTAATTTGTGGAGAACAGCTTGTGTTATAGCAGTCTCTGCAAGCTAATAACTGAGAGGACGAAGAGGGTCTGTGCCGGTAACCCTCACTTCAGGTTTCCCCTTTGCTTCTGCACCTCTCCTCATTATGTCTCTGGAACTATCTGAAGGAACATCATCTACAGATTTTTATATTTGTATTTAGGATATAAAGTTAGTTAGTGCATATATTGATTGTGATAGATATTAATCTATAAAAGCCGGAGTAGGCAATTCAGGTTCAAGTTCAATTCCGACTTAAGGTTTATTTCTACCCCCAAAATTATTATGTTAAAAAAAAATATGGGACAGAGCACAATAATCAACATGAGAACATTAGTTCATCGTGTAAATCTGCCACATTTAGTCACAGGGCCCAGTGTTCATCTGTATCCTCAGGGCAGGTTGATGGAAAAGAGAAAGGACATATAAACAAAACACCACAGTAACAAACGTTAATAAAATATTCGAACATCAGGGTTAAAGACAGTTCAAATTTGCAAATTTGCCAACAGCACCTTTAATTCACTGCAGTCCATTGTATGAACATGACATGTGCTCAGTTTGTGCACAACAGATTTTTCAGATTCAAATCTAAAGTCCAAGACAAATCTAAATGTTAAAAAAGGTATTTGCCAAAATCAATGCAAAACAAAGAAGGGATTCTTTGTCCTTGGCTCTCGATGGAAAATCTATCCTTAGCAGCAACTAATCAAAACCATAAAATTTAATGCTTTTATGAAGACAGAGCAGATTTCAGTCTAATGGTCTTGCCCTCACAGCGTTCAGTGCAGGTTCTCCTGTGGCTCCTCAGGAAAATGAATTGCCAGTCCCAGTTATAAAGAATGGCGTTCCACTCTGGCCTCGATAATATACTGTGAATAATATTCCTCCGGCAGTGAGCTTTTCCTGAGAGGGCCATAAAAACATAGCTCTTAACACAGACCCCACACTGATAAAGGCACGTAGAGGAAGCAGTAATTTTTAATAGAAAGAGTTGTTGGACCCTCGCTCGTTGTTGGGAACATATCCTCCCTGGATATCAGTCACGCCACGCAGACTCAAATCTACTTAGAGCAGATCTCCAGATAAACGTTCAAAGAGAAAAGCTGGAAAAACATCTTGGAAGAGGAGGTCCGCACATTTACTAGATGCTAGAAGACGGCTGGTTTTCACGGCAACATGTCAAACCCAAGGCATGCAGGGTCAGACGGAGAGTTTGGCATGGTGGACAGCATTACAATCACAAATGGAGCCTATGGTTTAAAAACACAAAAGAAACTTAAGAAATGCTGAAATTGAGAATTTTGAAAATAGTGCATACCTAATTTTAATTTCCAGATGCTGGCATAAGTGTTTCCTTTAGTTTAGACTCTTTTGGTCTAGCTGAACTTTTTTTGAACACCTTCTCAAAACGTTTTAGGGACACATGGTTCTCTTTTCTGAATAAATGCTCTGAATGGCTTATTCTTCTCACAAAAGCACCACCCACCATGTTGGCTGTACTTGATCTGAACTCAAAAGGTTACACTGTTGCCCTGAAAATCTAAACTCTTTAATATCACCACAAGTCCACAGTAATATTGAGACACTTTAGTTACACGGCCAATATTGTTATAATGACAGGAAACAGGGAGAGAGTAAGGACTGACATTGGGCAAATGACTCGACTGAGAGTTGAACCTAGGTCTCCCGTGTGAGTTGTACACGCTCTACAAACTGAGCTACCTTTGTCCTTGTTCTAAAATAGGACACAGTATGATAAAATATTGTCTGCTTGCCTATTACCTACCTGTTTACCCTAAACAGGACTCAGTATCAGTAAAAGGAGCTTGAAAGTGTATATAGTCACAGGGAAAGGACACATTTTTCTGAATGTGTAGAGAATGCTACCATGACATTCCATATCATTCCTCTGAGAGGGATTGTCAAATGATAGACATTCATGGTAGAAGTTATTGTAACACCATCCTTTCTTGGGCTTTGTCATTTAAGCTTTGTCAGGGCCAAAAGCAATATTAAGTCATAAAAACTTTCAAAGTAAAGTCTGAAGAAAATGAGATGGGAGAGCTGTATCTCTTGGTGCCAGACTTCTTTTCCATGTGTGACGACTTCTGCTCCATGCCGCATCAGTGGGACATCAGTGCACTCAAAATGCTTTTGGGAAAATTAATCTGCTACCTGTGACCCGCAGGTCACATTGTAGCTTTATGAAGGGCCCGCAGAGAGAGGCAAGCTGGCGGTGAATGTGCTATGAGCCGCTTAGCACGCAGTATTCCCCCATTGTGACTTACGCTGCTATAAGACCATTAAAAATCATTACATTGGATTCCAATGGAGGAGATTAAAAAGCAGGTGACCTCCAGTGAACTGCAGTTGTAATATCACAGGCTTAGATTGCAGCAAACATTAATCCCAATCACTCTGACATCCTGCAAAATAAAAAAGTGACATTACAAAAACAAAACAGAGGTATGTAGTCTGGTGTAACGGTGAGGACCTTGTGAGGATGAGGAGCACAGAGAAAGGCAGGAGGACGGAGAGGGGGATTAAATGAAATGGTAGCATTGATGGGGGTTACATCTTTTATTACATGTGTTCCGTGGCAGCCATATTGCACCTACGGCCTCTACAAAATACTTACACATTCATGAACCAGTGCCACAGACACTGGAGGCAAAAAAAAATCTCTTTAAGTCTCTTGCCCAAGGACACAATGTTAAACTGGGGAGTGCGAGGATCGAACCGCCAACCTTCCAGTTTTATCATGACTGACCTCTACCACCCAAAATGAGCCATAGAACAAAGTCTGGAGCCATTATTTCCATTACGTCCTGTTCCTGTATGGTCTAAAGTAGACAAACTCAGCACTGTTGAAGGTGAGAACTCATCACCTGAGCTTTTCCACTGGGTCTGCTCATACACAGCATGTCCCTGGAGGGCCACCGTAGGGGCTGAAAAGGAGTGTGTGGTAATCTGCAATATTTCCACTGGACTCTAGAGACATATAGAAGGGATACGTAAAAAATCAAAGGTTCCACATATCTGTATTATTTTCTCTTTTTGTGTTGTAAGTTTTTCAAAGCAACAAAAGATTTCAGGTATTTCATCTAAGGTTCAGTTACAGTACAGTTTCATCACTGTGTTGGGATTACTGAAAAACTTCAGACTCATAAAACATTTACTTGATTTGGAAACATTTAGAGATATAACTGGGGTCAAAAACATGTCAGCAAGAAGCATTTGATTGGATTTTATTTTTTCACTTTATTAAATTGGTAAGAGTAGCCACAAGAAACAAAAGGTCCCTGTTATCCCAGCAGATTTTCAGTTAGAGCAGGAAATAATGCAATAAGACATCATTAAAGGTCATCATTTAAATATAAACAATAGTGAAATTACATTTGTGGGGCGAGTTAGACAAACAAAGCACATAGTATTAGTTTACATAGTTTAAATTTCAGGTCTTTATACATAAAGTCATACAGACATAAAGAACAGATTTTTTTTCTTCACATTTCTTGTATCTGGATGCATTAAGACAGGTCCAGGTTCAGCTGCAGCTCTGTTCTATCAGAACAGTTTTGATGAAGAGCTATACGTATACCTTACAGATTGAACTCTTATGGATCAGAGTTCAGTCTATTACAACAGAAAAGGCTTTAAAAGGCTGTAGGACAGGCGTTAGTTAAATGAGCAGTTAGACATTCCTAAATGAGTATTATGATTAAACGGACTTTTGTGGCAGGGATTTTCAAAGGCTGAAAATATCTCTTCAAATTTAGACAGCATTCAAAAGCAGAAGAATTACTTTGGTGATATTTTTAATAAATGAAATGAGTGGTTCTAAAAGTAGAACTGTTTGTTGTTTTAAACTCGGGCAATATTGTTTTAGGACAGATTGTATTAGAACATGTCTGTAGCCGAAATGATATAAGGTTTTTAGGTTAAATTGTGACATGCCATATTTTACCAAAGAGTCATTACTTTAACAGGCAAACTATAAAGAGTGGTAATGTTAATTCACATTCACATTTAATTTATGTTATTTTACAATGACTTCTGAAGCAGGGACTTTCTGCAACTGGCGTTAGGCTGTCAGCGGAAGAACTCACTTTTGTTAAAAAACTGCCAAAAGCAGAAAATCAAAAGCAGGTCTACTAACATACAGCTACCCATGTAGTGGTGCTTTAGCATGACCAGTGTCCAGGTAAAACTTGTATCTACACTGGCACTGAGAGAACTTAATCCTAATATCTGGACTGTATGCTTTGATACCAGTGGACAATTGTTGTATTGCAACAAATAAGACCAGGATTTTTTTATCATAGATCACAATGTGAAATGAAAGAGAGACCTGGTGAATAGCAGACAGGACCCCTAGGACTACCAAAATGTTGGATTGTTCATCTTGGGATGGGATGGGGGGGGGATTATTGGAATGAATACCAATTGGGAAAATGTTGTAGTACCAACCTAGGCTGAATACATAGCTTCTGGTCCATTTCTAAACCAAAACATCGAACCAGTCAGAGAAACACAAAGCCCACCACAGTTTAAAAAAAACATTGTGATAGCTAAGACAGGATTTCTACCAAAGGGAAATCGTTGTCAATCGAACAGGTACCAATCCCTCACAAGTTCAATCCCTAAAATACTGTTACAAAACCATCATCGCATCTTCTGAAAAGATGGTTCTTTGGCAAACATTTCATTTGACTATTTGAAAAGTCTGCTCACACACTCTTCTGCTGAACACTGCTCATTACAGGAGCTGCACTGGTGGTTCACATCAAACACATACCTTTACCTGAACTGTAGCTTTTAGCCCAAATGTCTGTGCTACTTCATACAGAGGGAAATACATATGACTGAACTCAGCATTACACATGTTTTGCTTCACCCACTCCTACTTGGGGGTCTTTTGATCTGTTTTTTTCAAAGATCTCACGGCCCACAGAGCGTCACTCGCTGGAGGCTCTTAGGCTTCGTTCGAGCAGGAGACACAGTGGTCTAGAGAAGAACGTTTCACACACACACAAGTCTGTAAGAACAAAGGCTGGTTAGTATCTTGGTGTTTACTTACGGAGGAAAAAAGCTGCCTCCTCTCTTGTACCTGATGCACATTGTCAGGAATAATAAAGCATTTAAGAAAGAAATATAAGGTGTAAACCTTGTGTTGTACCCTGAAAGAGACTAGACCTTATTGTGTTGATCCATATTTCATAACACTCAGCATATATTTTCACAGCAGTAGTACAGGTTGGATCAGTTTCCATTGTCAGAAGACAACAGAAATAGCATTTATAAGCAACAGTTGTTTTTGGTTTTAGGTAGTTGTGTCAACAACCAAGGCAATCATGACGTCACTTTGCTACATACCAGAAAATAATACATCCCATCTTCACGTTAATCTTCAAGTGAACAACACTTGCCTGCAATAAATCAGCCTGTTCAATGTTACAGGACCCCTTCTGCTCATCTGGTCTGGCATGACCCTGTACAAATAATTTTATTTATTTATTTATTCACATTTTCATGAGGATTAATCCTTTGAGCTGAATCATCTCATTTTCGAGGGGGTCCTCTTGCTCACATTCATTCACTAGGGACACTTTAGAATTGCCAATTAACCTGTACATGCATGTCTTTGGACGGTGGGAAGAAGCCAGAGTACCCGGTGAGAACAAACAGTAACACGTTCAAGCACATGCAGACTCCTCACAGAAAGACCGGAGTTGGCCGAGAATGTTTGATTCAGCCGGGTTTTGAACTCACAACCTTCTGGTTTATGTGGATATAAGTTGGATTATCACGAGGCAGTACCAAGAGACGAATAAACAGCTTCTGGGAACAATTGGACAAACATCCACCCAATCAGAAAAAAAGCCTTGAATAAAGCCTGTCACAGTTTAGATAAATAGTTATGATTGATCCAACAGGAAGTAGAAATAGATTCCAGAGATTCCAGTCTTATTTTACAGATATTTAATCCTCACAAAGCCATTCACATTGCACAAAATCTAGAAATAATATTTGTACTATAACACAAAATGTTATTCCACAAATGTCATTGCCAGCATTACCAGTTCTTGTCTCTCTGCTCAGGATCATGAACATGATAAATGACATTCCCTGTCTTTGCCGAAATATTTTTCAGTGATTTTACAGTTACAGTCTGACACAGACATGAATGTAAGAGCTTTACTCCAGACAGTTGCCTCGTGTGTTTCCTCCCACAAGCCATCAGTCTGATGAAATCTACCCAAGAAGACAGAAATCATCTTCAGAAGCGTTTTTGATATAAAAATGTAGTTTTTTTGGACCAATCTATAGTGAAGACATATCATTGGATGCAATAAGTCATTTTAAGGACTGATTAGATGTTTTAATGACTATTGAATATATCAATATGTTTTGGTATTTTTGAAATGAATAAATGTGACTCATTTCAACATAATTACATAATGATGAGAGCTATAACTTAATTTGAAACAGAATGAATTATGGCACAGCAAGGCTCCTCTCACCTGGCAACAGGTGCGCGTGAAAACCGACTTTGGAAAGTGGCTTGAATTCCAGACACTATAATATGGTCCATAGCTTGGTCCTTTCGGTGGAGAGTCTGGAGGATGCTGGCAGGAGAGTGCAGGAAGGCTGGCTGGAAAACCACAATATGCTACGTGGAAGTGGGTTTCAGAGTCTTTAATGGCAAGACTTAGGGTGCACAGGAGCCGGCCATCAGAGAGCAACAGAGGAGCTGGCTGAGGAGGAAGAGAAAGCTATCTGCTGGTTGTGGCTGAGGAGGAAGGAGAGGAGCTGGGGGCTGAGTAACACCTAGGGCATCAGCAGGGGGTAAAAAAGAGAAATCCCTGCCATCG
>JALDNG010000019.1:27500-80000 GCA_024349245.1 Neodontobutis hainanensis
TTGCGAAAAGCTGTATTCTGCCAGCCCTGAGCGAGTCTATTTGGACAGAGAGGAAATAACATATAATAGCATGACATGGGCACAAGCCTTTTCTTTTTCACATGGAGCGTTATAATGTCATCTTGTCAGGTTCTACAGTTTTATTAAAACAATTTAAAGTGACATTTCATTTTTTTTAATGGGAAAAGGATCTGACCACATCCATGCACAAACCTTAACCTTGTCAAACTCCTTGTGTTATCAATCTCACTCTTCATCATTATAAACACCTTGTTTTTTTTTTTAAATCACAACACATTTAACATGTTTATCTTTTAATATGACTTCACCTTTTGAAAAGCAGATCATACACTTGGGACGTAGTAGGATAAAATACACTTTTGGGGGATGACTGTACTGACCTGATATGATACCTCTTCCACTCATTCATTTTTAACCCACTTAGTCCTGTTAGGAGTGACTGGAGCCTATACCAACAACTCTGGGCCTTTGGGTTCAGGCCAGTTAGTCGCAGGGCTGACACTTAGAGACAGACACATAAATCCTTCACTCTCACATTCATTCACCAGGGACACTTTTGAGTTACAATTTAATCTATACATGCATGTGTTTGAACAGCGGGAGGAACCCAAAGAGAACCCACGGTAACACAGGGAGGACAAGCAGGCTCCTCACAGAAAGGCCAGAGTTAGCCGAGGATGTTCGAGTCAGCTGGGAGAAGTGCTAACCCTTTTGTGTTTCAAGAGCTCCAAAAACTGTGACTTTTTTGAGTGTAGAGAGTGGTCCAGGGAGAAGACCTCCAGTACCAGTTTTGTAGTGGTTTGTTACTGATCCACGACAGCAGAACATTCTCACGAGCAGCATGTTAGGAAGTCATAAAGTCTTCTGATGCCTGAACCAACAATTACTGTCTCTGCAGCCGAAGAGTCACTCTTAATATTTTCCCAAAGTCTTCCAAAACATCAATCCAATACAATTTCATTTTATGACAGGACCAAACACAGTAAGTAAAAGTCCCTTCCACTGATTTACAAAGTGTTTTGACTCTTAACCACAATATTTCCCTATTTACGCCCTAGTCTCCTTTAGTCTGTCTGCCAATGCACCCCTTTTATGTCATAGCCACCAGGATGGTTTTCTGCTGATGCTCCTAACCTTTGCACTGCCGTCTTCCCGCTCTGTCTTCTGCGTTAGCATATTTACAAAAGCGAAAACAGCTGGTGTGTTGCGCAGACACAAATTGTACTGCCATTGTAATGTAAATTTCCGTGTTCATCACTGACACCTGGGTTACAGAACACATCAGCACTGCTTACAGGCAAGAAGTAATGTAAATCTGCTTGTTTACTGTCAAATACTGGAAGCAAACAAAGCACAGCTGAGTCAAGCAGCTTAATGCAGGAGAAAGTAAGCTTTAATGTAATCCGTGACTCAATTATGCAATATATGAGCCTATATTACATCAAGCCCACTGCTTTATTGACATGATCTTTTTATTATGGGCTGTATCAGCAGAAGAGCTTTCATTTACATGGGTAAGGTGCTTTTTACAGTGCTGTTGTTTGAACAAGGAAATACAATGGCCTTACTCAATGCTCAAGGTGTCACGGGGGATCAGGACTCGGCACAGTTGGCCGTGGCCTCCGTGCCGGGCTCCCCCGCCCCTACTGATTCGCAGAGAGGAGACAGGTGTGCGGGAGCGCCGGCGAAGCAAGCCCAGCTGAGCCGAGTGAACAATCAAGAGGGAATAAGAAGCACCGCAGCCTGCTCCTCGACGCCAGATCGTAACATTGACTACAGTTAGTAATACGTCTCGCGTTCGTAGAGTTTGGATTTATGTATGTACTTACCTGTTTCCTTTGTTCACCGCAGATCCTTCCCGTCCTACCTCCAGTCCGGTTCTCGCCCCTCCTCGATCATCCCTGAGCCTCGCCGGTCCTTCAGCTCGTCACGCTCCAGCTCAACCCGGTCCGGACCCTGCTACCCCTCGTTATCCCCGAAGAAACCGACAGTTATAAGTTGATCATTTAAATAAACTTGTTTTTGTGAACTGTACGTGTGTGCCTGCATTTGGGTTGTCCGACCAGAACATAACAGTACGATCTGGCCAGAATGAACCCAGCAGAGCCACACACCCTGCCACAGACGGTCGCGGCTCAGACCGCGCTTCTGGAACAGCATGACGCTACTCTACAGGCTCTCATGGACCACATGAAGGAGTTTTCCGTAACCTATCGGGGCTGAGCGACAGGATGGCGGCCCTGAACACACCACCGGCTACTGGCACTCCCACCCTCTCGCGCCGACTACGGAGGCCCCACCTCCGGGGTACAGAGAGGGTATGTACCACCGCCTGCACCGTATAGTGGAGATCTGGGGTCATGCAGGGCGTTTTTAACACAGTGCTCCCTAGTTTTTGAACAACAGTCACAGACTTATAAAAGTGAACGTTCAAGAATCGCCTTTTTAATAGGCTGTTTGAGGGGGCAGGCATTAGACTGGGCCTCGGCTGTTTGGGAGAGACAGGAAGCTGTATGTTTCTCCTACGCTGCCTTCATCGCGGAGATGAGAATGATCTTTGATCATCCGGTTCGAGGAGAAGAGGCTACTAAAAGACTGTTTTCAATTCGACAGGGTAATCGCAGTGTGGCGGAATTCGCGATCGAGTTTCGATCACTAGCCGCGAGAGCGAGTGGAACGAGGAGGCTCTTCGTGGAGCATTTTTGAATGCCATTTCCGAGGAACTTAAGGACGAGATGGCGGCACGGGATCCACCAGAGAGCCTAAATGAACTCATAACGGGGTCATCAGGATTGATAACCGCCACGGAGCGACAGAGGAGAAGGCCGACCTACAGGCATCACAGAGGTCAGCTACAAGTCCACGGCCGGGAATCACCGCGCCTCAAGGGGGTTTTTCCCAGCCCAAACGAGAGAACCGCGGGGTGGCGGACGAGACTGAGGGAGGCCTAACCAGCGGTTATCCGGATCCACCGAGTAGGCCACTGCAACCAGCCGCACCTGAACCCATGCAAGTGGGCCGAACTCATCTGACTGAGGAGGAGAGACATCGCCGAGTCAGTACTGGGAGCTGCCTCTACTGCGGGAGGTTAGGACATTTCCGGGCTTCGTGTCCTCTCCGTCCGGGAAAAGGGGGGGCTCGGCAGTAATGGGAGAGGTACTGCTGAGCCAAGTCCATTCATCTCCCAAGCCTGTGAGAATGGAGGGAACGATTATTTTAACAGATCGGACCCGATCTTTTGAGGTTATGATTGATTCAGGAGCGGATGAAAGCCTTTTAGACCGGGGAGTGGCTAAGAGGTTGGGCATCCGGACTGTGCCGTTGGAGGTGCCGTTGGAAGTTAAGGCTTTGAACGGAGAGGTGCTGACCCAGATCAGAGAACAGACGATTCCCGTAACCTTCCTCCTGTCGGGTAATCATAAAGAAACTATTAGTTTTACATTTTTGAGTGTGTGCACACTCCTATTGTATTGGGTCTACCTTGGCTAAGACAACATAACCCCACATAGACTGGGCAACATACCAAGTGGTGTCATGGAGTAACTTTTGCCATTTATCTTGCCTGCAGTCTGCTTTGCCCCTGTTTCCTCTAGATCCAACCCGGTACCTGAACCTACGGATCTGTCTTCGGTTCCGTCCATCTACCACGACCTGTCGGCGGTGTTTTGTAAGCATCAGGCTTTGTCGCTTCCACCTCACCGACCCTATGACTGCGCCATCGACCTCCTCCCAGGTGCTCCTCTCCCCACAGCCGTCTCTACACCATCTCGAGACCAGAGAACGAGGCAATGGAAAAATACATCCAGGAGTCCTTGGCAGCCGGGATAATACAACCCTCGTCCTCTCCGGTAGGTGCGGGGTTTTTCTTTGTGGACAAGAAGGACAAATCATTGAGACCATGCATAGATTACCGGGGGCTAAACAAGATCACCATAAAGAACAAATACCCACTCCCGTTGATCAGCTCTGTTTTCACTCGGGGATCCAGGATTTTCACTAAACTAGACCTCCGTAACGCATACCATTTGGTACGTATTAGGGAGGGGGATGAGTGGAAGACCGCTTTTAACACTCCTTTGGGCCATTTCGAGTATCTGGTGATGCCGTTCGGACTCACGAATGCCCCTGCGGTTTTCCAGAACCTAGTTAACGATGTTTTACGGGACATGATTGGACGGTTTGTTTTTGTTTATTTGGATGATATCTTGATTTTTCTAAAGACTTGGAGGAACACCAGAGGCATGTCCGGAGAGTACTACAGAGACTATTAGAGAATAAGCTGTTTGTGAAGGCCGAGAAATGTGAGTTCCACGCACCGTCCGTTACCTTCCTCGGCTACATTATCGCGCAGGGACAGATCCAAATGGACCCGGAGAAGGTTACGGCGGTAAGGGAGTGGCCGGTTCCGTCCAGCCGCAAGGAGGTTCAGCGATTTTTGGGTTTTGCTAATTTCTACAGGAGATTTATCCGAACTTCAGTAGACTGGCAACGCCTTTGACGGCTCTTACGCCCACTGCGCGACCTTTTGTCTGGACTCCGGAGGCAGAAGGAGCATTCAAGGACCTGAAGCAGCGGTTTACGTCGGCCCCTGTACTCATACAGCCAGATCCTGAACTGCAGTTTGTGGTGGAGGTCGACGCCGGAGACGGAGTAGGAGCAGTTCTTTCCCAGCGCTCTTCCACTGACCAGAAGCTCCACCCCTGCGCCTACTACTCACGTAAGCTCTCGGCAGCAGAGCGGAACTACGACGTGGGAACAGAGAGCTCCTGGCGGTCAAGTTGGCCTTAGAGGAGTGGCGTCATTGGCTGGAGGGGGCCATTCAACCGTTTGTGGTCTGGTCCGACCATAAGAACCTGACCTACATACAGACAGCAAAGAGACTGAACTCTCGGCAGGCAAGGTGGGCATTGTTTTTGACCGTTTTAATTTTGTGCTTACTTATCGCCCAGGTTCCAGGAACATCAAACCAGATGCACTATCCAGAGTTTTTTCCACGGAGCAGTCGGCGCCTGAGGAGGAGCACATCCTGCCCCAGTCGCGCATTCTGGCAACCCTCACCTGGGAAATAGAAGATCGAGTCCGGGTGGCTCAACGCCTGCACCCGATCCAGGGACAGGGCCGGCTAACGCTATGTTTGTACCAGATCCGGTCAGGTCGGAGGTGTTACACTGGGCCCATGGGACCCGACTCACGTGCCATCCAGGGATGGGTCGCACCCTGGCTGTCCTACGCAGCAAATTTTGGTGGCCCACCATGGACAGAGACACTAAGGACTACATCGCAGCTTGTCCAGTTTGTTCCCAGAATAAGGCCCTCCATCGACCCCAGCAGGACTGTTACAGCCACTACCTATTCCCAGCCGGCCGTGGTCTCATGTGGCTTTGGACTTCGTTACGGGACTCCCGCCATCGAACGGACATACGGTGGTGCTGACGATCGTTGATCGCTTCTCCAAAACAGCTCACTTTGTGCCGTTGACCAAGCTTCCATCCGCCAGGAGACCGCTGATCTCCTGGTGAAGCATCTGTTCGGCTACACGGGATTCCTCGGGACATTGTGTCAGACAGAGGTCCACAGTTCACCTCCCAGGTTTGGAAGGCATTTTGCACGGCGTTAGAGATCAAGGTTAGCCTCTCCTCTGGGTATCATCCACAGACAAACGGACAGACGGAAAGGGCGAACCAACAGATGGAGGTGGCCCTGAGGTGCACCTCATCTGCCAATCCGGCAAGTTGGAGTGCTCAGCTGCCATGGGTAGAATATGCCCACAACACGTTGGTGAACACCTCCTGGGTATGTCTCCTTCCAATGCTGTTATGGTTACCAACCCCTTTATTTTCTGACCAGGAACAAGAGCTGGCAGTTCCGTCCATTCAGGATCACTTGAGACGGTGCCATCAGGTCTGGAGAAGGGCCCGATCAGCTCTGGTGCGGGCCTCGGCTCAATCGCAAGTCCAAGCCAACCGACACCGCACCCCGCCCTAGATACTCTCCGGGTCAGAAGGTCTGGCTGTCATCCAGGGACTTGCCGTTACGGGTGGAAGCTACAAAATTGGCACCACGGTTCATCGGCCCGTTCGAAATAGAGAAGGTCATCAACCCGGCGGCAGTTCGACTCAAGCTCCCTCGGTCCCTTAGGATTCACCCTACCTTCCACGTGTCCAGGATCAAGCCGGTCAGCTCCAGTCCATTGAGTTCCCCTGTCCTCCCCGCCGCCCAGGATGATTGACGATCACCCAGCTTACACGGTACGGCGGATTATGGATGTACGGCGCCGGGGTCGAGGCCTTCAGTTTTTAGTGGATTGGGAGGGTTATGGGCCGGAGGAACGCTGTTGGGTGCCACGGAGAAACATTCTGGATCCATCCTGATCCGAGAATTTTTCTACGCCATCCGGAGAACGGGATAGCCGCCAGGTGGCGTCCATAGAGGGGGGGGTACTGTCACGGGGGATCAGGACTCGGCACAGTTGGCCGTGGCCTCCGTGCCGGGCTCCCCCGCCCCTACTGATTCGCAGAGAGGAGACAGGTGTGCGGGAGCGCCGGCGAAGCAAGCCCAGCTGAGCCGAGTGAACAATCAAGAGGGAATAAGAAGCACCGCAGCCTGCTCCTCGATGCCAGATCGTAACATTGACTACAGTTAGTAATACGTCTCGCGTTCGTAGAGTTTGGATTTATGTATGTACTTACCTGTTTCCTTTGTTCACCGCAGATCCTTCCCGTCCTACCTCCAGTCCGGTTCTCGCCCCTCCTCGATCATCCCTGAGCCTCGCCGGTCCTTCAGCTCGTCACGCTCCAGCTCAACCCGGTCCGGACCCTGCTACCCCTCGTTATCCCCGAAGAAACCGACAGTTATAAGTTGATCATTTAAATAAACTTGTTTTTGTGAACTGTACGTGTGTGCCTGCATTTGGGTTGTCCGACCAGAACATAACACAAGGATGGAGTGGCAAGATTCCACATTTCTTCCAAACATATCGGTGTCAAACGGGGTAAATTTATTTAAAACAGTAATAAACTCATTGACTTTATTCTCAGGCGTAGTCTAACGTGTGCCCACTGCTGTACTTTCGAGTTACTAAACCTAGTAATCCTTAGTATAAGCCATGTGTAAGGATCATCAAGCCCACGCCTCGGGCTGATGCAGAGCCAGGCTGGAATTTGATTAAAAGATGAGAAAGCAGCAACATGTGAATACTTATTCAATTCTCTTTCAACCATAGTTCCAAAAATACAGTGTTTGTTTACAGCTGTGTCCACGGTGTCATCTTTAATGACCGTGTCAGAAGCCTACGGGTTTTTAATGGCTATAGACTGTCAGAGTAAAAAACAGGCACTACAGCTGATAAAAACAGAGTTACATTTGTAGTGCTGGGTAGTTCCTCTGTGTGATGTATTTTTCTGTGGCCATGTGTGATGTGTGAGTGTGTGTAGTGGTGTCTTGTTGACTAATATTGGTGGACAGCAGCCGTAGTCCCCATGGCAAAGTCCATCCATTAGTCTCTGCCACAGCCCAGCTGCAGCTCGGTCTGTCTAAATCATAAGAGCTCACGGATACTTTATCATTGGCAAACGGAGCTTCTAAAGGAGCCCAATTAGATACATGCAGCGCTAACAGTCGCCAAGGGGTTCATCGTATGATCTTCTGACCATGCTATTAACACTCAGGGTAAAGTTCAAACAAACTGACGCTTTGCTCAGTTTCCACTGCTTTTATTAATATTTTTTCTTTTGTTGTTGGTTAAGTTTCAGTTTATCTCTCATTATAGGCATCTGTACAAACAGAAACTCTATTGGACACGGACAATAACATTATGTTGGGGGGGGCAGAAAATATAAGAAAGACTGCCTTGCAGCTTCAGAATGCATTATTTCAGGAGTGTTACTGTAATGTGTGCTTCAAAAATATCAGGAAACAAACTTGTCCACAATGGAAGAATATTGGACTGCTGACAAGAGGCTTTCATTGTCTTTCATTTAAAAGCACAAAAACAAAAGTCAAATCAGATCAATTCAAGTCAATACTGTTTTTGTTTGCTTTTGCTTTTAGGTCTTGTGGGTCCTTTCTATTTTCTGAAGGTCTGTATTTAATATTGATTATTGCTCTATTTTGCACAATTAGGAGTCATTAAAGCCACTGAACTCATGGTGGAATGAAAGATGTGTTTCTGCTGTGACAGTGGTTAGATTGTTCCCGAGCGAAACACTCAATATGTTTACACGCACAGCTTAGTCAGCAATGGAGCCATCTTTTCCCAGTTTACATGCAGAGGAGAGAATTAAACTCCACAGTGCTCTAACTCAGACTACCTTTGTTAAAAAGAGAACATGAGCTTATGTGAAATCTCTGGTGTTAAATGCTAAAAACTGCACAATATTTATTTATGAATTGATATTATAGGCATATTATGAACAAAAGCAAAAGACTTAACTGACTTTCTGACCTAACAGCAACTGTGCCTTCCAAAGGGAATATAAAATATGATTGCCGAACTCTTTCTTTTAACTTTTTCTGTAATTTCTCTATTTGCACTACACTATTCACTGCACCTCTTCTGTATGTAGTTCAGCTGAGTGTTAGAATCTAAAGCTACATCCTGTACCAAAATCTCACACTTTTTCAAAATATGCTGTTCTGTCTCCATTAAATCTGTCTGCCGCATCTTTACAGGTCTATTGTGTTCAAGCCATCTTCAATGAAAGCTATTGTTCGTTTTGTTGACTTGAGATGGGAAGGATTTTTGTGGTAAATATTTTATATCTATTATGCCATATATCATGTCATTTTCCCATTTTCTCACACAGCCTTCTCCTTTTACCATTCCCAGAGAAGTCCCCAGCTCGGCCCTCCGCTCAGCCTCAGCACCAGAAAACACGAGCCCACTTGCTGTCCGTCTGCTCTTGTGGCGTTTTCTGAGCCGGGGAGTCTGTCAGGTGACCTCTCGTCGGGTTGAGAGAGTGTTTGAAACGTGAGGCACAGAGTTTACTCCAAAATTGCCACTCAACCTGCGAGTTATTTATTGTGCCTGACACTTTGAAAGAAGGATAAAGGAACGGAAATGACTTGAGAGGTACATTAGTGTGGAATATGAGGCAGTATGAGGCAGTTGAGCTGGAAAAAATAGGTTTGTTTCATTGGCCAGAAAGGTGTCACCGGGGTCTCACCGTGGAGCCAGGTACGGGGGAGAATGATAGTAAGTTCAATGTGGACTGAGAGGTATTGAGCAGAGATAGTGGGCTCTGGGGTTTCCTGCAGGGAGAAGCAGTGGTCGCAGTGTGATGGAGTTTACCTTGATGAACCCTAGCGTGTCTTCGGATCTGTGAACAGTCTTTCACTGAGTTTATTGTGCTCACCTGCTGAACTGCAGTGCAGCGTGTCCAGAGACCGCTTGATTAGTGCTGGAATTTTCTCTAACAAGGGAACTCCATTCTCTTCTTTTGCTACAGGAGGACTTCAACACCTACGTGGGTAATGACAGTGACACCTGGAGGGGACATCTGTTAATCACAGCTTGTCCATAACACACACCAGAGTGTCTCTTTCATGGGAGTCTGGGAGGAGTTCAATGAGTTAATAGAGGGCAGTGGCAGTATATTAACAAAAAAATGGGAGAATTGCAAAGTCAATCAGACTCAAACAAACCAATCTCCACCAGCTGAGCCACTGAAGTGCTCCAGCCTTCTCCTGTTTCATTGCAAAAGCAGCACGACTGTGATGGGTTTCAGAGAGGACAAGACCAAACATTTCACAAATCATAGTGCTCTCTAATAGCTTATCTTATATAACATGTACAACGCACCCTCACAAACAGATACTGTCACCCTTTCCAGGACTTAAAATGTTTTTGTGGCAGAAAATTGTACTTGTTAAAAAAGGTCACAGAGTAACAGATTCTGAAGCAGAAAAAAGTGTAAAAAGATCATTTGCAGACAGCAGGTGTTTGTATTATTAGTCTTAATTACAGTGGTGGACAAAATTATTAGAACACTTGGTTAATTTAAGAGGACTGAGTTGTTTTTGTTGAATGGGCCGATTATTAATATACCCTTAAAATGAATGAAATATCTACAGTCATCATTATGCTCAATCATAATAGAATAGAGTAGGCTAAGATAATTTTACAAAAAAAACAAGCCTATTTCACTGTCAGTGTCACACAGTCCTGTTCCTTCACAGAAGAAGCCCTGGGATAACGATAGTGTTCAAGTGGTGATAAAGTTTTCAGGAAATGTAATATATGCTGTAACTTCTGCAAAAGGTGGATTAAAAACAGTAGGACCCACTTCATCTGTTATTTGTTGTGTTCAGAGCAGGCTTCATGAACATTATTCATAAAACATTCATAAAAAAAAACACTATACCATGGATAAATAGTGAAATTAGAAAACTTATGAAGAAGAGAGACACAGCGCTCAAAAAATCATTACGTACAAAACTTAATACTGATCTTTTAACTTATAAAAGTCTAAGAAATAAGGTTGTACTGGAACTACGTAAAGCAAAAGCCTCATACTATACTGAGTTAATAGGCAATGCAAAGGGCAACAATAATTCACTTTGGAAACAGTTAAATAATTTGACTAATAAAAGTCACAAGCACAATAGGATAAGAGAACTTACTATAAATGGCAAAAGCATTAATGATAGCGCCAGTATGGCAAATGAATTAAATTGTTATTTTGTACAATCTGTTGAAGAATTATCAAAAGGTTTTGAAGCTACAACAGAACACATCAATTATCCTGTCCGAACAGCATCTACAGATTTCTTTTGCATTAAAGAGGTGGAGGAGACTAAAGTCTCAGAAATAATTAGTAAATTTTCAAATTCTAAGTCAAATGACATTTATGGCATGAATAGCTACTTCCTGAAAAAATACAGCACCACGCTAGTTAAACCATTGACTTATCTTGTGAATCTCTCTATAAGAACCTGCACATTCCCCTCAGGCTGGAAAAAAGCAGTCATTGTTCCAATATTTAAAACAGGAAGTCAGGATTTCATGTGTAATTATCGGCCAATATCAATTCTACCTATATTATCTAAAATAATCGAGAAAGTGGTTGCAGCACAATTGAGTGACCACTTTGAAGTCGGACAGCTCCTCCACCCACAGCAGTTTGGCTTTAGACCTGGTTATTCTACAGAAATTGCAAATTGTTGTTTTATTGAAAATGTGAAGAAATCCTTGGATAGGGGTGAGGTGGTGGGGGCCGTATTCCTTGATCTTAAAAGGCATTTGAAACGGTTAATCACAACTTACTCCTGTCTAAACTATCATTATTTAACATTTCCTCTGAGACAGTACAGTGGTTTACATCATACCTTCAGTCTAGAGTCCAGTGTGTGAGGGTAGACCAGGACAAATCCTCATTCTTAAACATAAAGATGGGCATACCACAGGGCTCTATATTGGGACCTTTGCTGTTCAGTCTTTATATAAATGACTTGCCGCTAGTCGGCTCGGGGGTTAGCTGTCAGCTCTATGCAGATGATGCAGTTTTTTATGCATCCACCAGGACACCTGAGCAGGCTGCTGATGTTCTATCTACATGTATGGATGAGGTTAACCAGTGGCTCAGTCAAAATCAGTTGGTGTTAAATCTGACTAAAACAGTCTCCATGTGCTTTAGCATAAAAAAACTAAATATAGAACATTTTCAAATAAACCTTCAAAATAAAAAAATACATACTGTAACTGAATTTAAATACCTTGGGTTGCTTTTAGATCCTCAACTTAAATTTGATAAACATATAAAGAAAATTTCTAAAACAATACAAAACAATTTAAACTGTTTTAAATTAATCAGACACTTCATCCCAAACCAGGCAGCCCTGCTGTACATGCACGCAATGGTATTCTCACATATATCCTACTGTATGACAGCTTGGGCACAGGCCACTCCCACAATCATTAAACGGATTGGCTCATTATACAAACAAGCAATAAAAATTATGGATAAAAAGCCAGCCCGTTACCATCATTGTAACATTCTTAAAAAGTATAATTTATTAAGTTTTGAAAGCTTTAGTCAGTTATCCTTTCTCAAATTGGTATTCAAGTGTATTAATAATCTAGCTCCGGACCCACTTAGTTCATTTGTACAAAGACAGAACAGCAACAGAGCCACCAGGAGCTCCTTAAACCATAACCTTAAAATCCCATACTGCAGGACCACTTTTGGACAGACCGCCTTTTCTTATAAGAGCTGCAAACTGTGGAATTTATTACCCATTGACATTAAGACTATACCTGATTTTAAATTGTTTACCTTTAGGCTGAAATCTTGGCTAAAAACAAAACAAAACTGTGCCCATTTTTAAATATTGTATTTTGGTGAGTGGAAGATTGGATGGTGAGGAAATGGTATGGATGAGTTTATGAATGTTATGTACTTTGTTCATGGATTTGTATTTTTAAATGCTGTTTATAGTTGTGTATAGTGTTGTGTATAATGTTTTTTATAGTGTATGGTCATTGTTTGTATTATATAAGTGTAAAGTAGAAAAGCCCAACCAGGGACAAGAGTTGAGAATTAGCATTTTCTATAAACTTTATATGCATCACATCAGCTGCAGTACATGTCTGTAACTATGTTTGATTGCATGGTCCCTGTTATAAATAAATAAATAAATAAAATAAAATAAATAAATGAAATGAAACCATGTTTTGGAAATGTTCTGTTCTAAAGATTTATATTTTAAAGATTTGTGTTCTATTGGATTAAGTTCATTATTAATACAGGACTGCACAGTACACATTGTCAGTCATATTTAAACAGGGTTTGTAGAGCAGTGAGTAGACTGTGACCCATTTGTCTGAAGAAGAAGAAGAAAAAAACCACAACAGACCACAGAAGCAAATGCAAAACAGTAGACTACTCTTTTATTACTTTTTCATAAGCATGTGTGTGCATTCATTAGAATCGAGTGAGTCCATATGAGTCGTAACAGTCGTGAAATATTACAGTATTATCGTCCTGGGGTGCAACCAGAAAGACAAACTAAGAAATAATTGATAAGAAGTGGGAACATTTTATAGCAAAGTGTCAGGGAACATATTAAAATGTATATTGTACCACATGTATATCGATTATATATGCCTTCCTCTGCTCTCATTAATTATGTAGACTCTGGAGAAATCTACAGTTTGCAGAGTTTGTGTAAATTCTGTACAGCATTACAGCAAGCCCTCATCACTAAATATTTCCCCTGCTCAGTTTGAGATCATTTGGAGACTGTACTGGCATCGTACGGTGCACAGATGCTGAGGCAGCGCATTGTGCCGGAGCTTATGGTGCGTACTCACAACAGCACAACAATTGCACACAGATCATTTATATTTCGCACTGCCAGCTTCTGACAGTTGCACACATGTGAACCAGTCAAGAGTTTCTTTTATATAAGATAAGAGATGTTTTGTTTATCCCACAGCAGAGGAAATAGACAGTATTTGGAAAAGGCAAGCGATAAGGGCTTTGCAGAAATCAAGCATCAAAAACAACACCAGAGCCAAATAACTTCCCACATTAGAAAATAAATTTAATGTTGAATGCATGAAGGTTGTGCTCTGTCCAACTTAAACCTTTTCAACCTATTGTTGAGCCTGTATTTAAATCTTTCTTCCTCCTGTTTCTGCAGGTTCTCCCAGCAGATTTCTGCAGAGAACATTGAATTACCAATACCTGGATGATGAAAATGTATAGCAATGAACACAAATGTATAATACTGTTTTCCCACAACAAGTTAATAAACCTGAATCTTGCTTCCTAGTATTCTTATATTCCTCATGTTGCCTTGCCTTAAATGGATTCATTGTCTTTTTTTTATTTTATTCTTCACCTTGGACATAGACTTGCATGTGATGTTCCTGGAGTTTTGAAGTATGTATGCAGCCTATTCCCACTGTCAATATGGAAGTCTTTTCTAAACAAATGACAATCTGTTGATCAAATAATATATAGTTAAAATGATCTAGTAAGAAGTTAGCATTTGTGGTAGCCATGTAAGATTAAGTTTATTAAAGTGCTACTGCTTAAAGGTAATCTGCAGGTAGGCCATTGGAAAAACAAAAGGGCTGTTGAGGCACAGTTGTTTGTAGCAGTGTCCAAGTACAGTATCTGAAAAACAAATAGTGTTATCTTCATTGCCATTACACCTGCACCTCTACCTCATACATTTTCAGTTTGCACATTGATAACTACACAAGGACGTGTACTGTTTCTGCATTTTTAGTCTTCCACATGTAAATACACTGTAAAACGTGCAGGTCATTCATTCTCTGCTGACTGCTGCAAAAAGGCTCGCTCACACATTTATGTACATAGTATATACTGTATTTATATTCATTTATTATTATTCATATTATATTTATACTGTACTTGCTTGCCATTTTATGCCATTTGGCTATTGTTTAATTATTATTGTTTATACCTTTAGATTTTTATGTTGCATTCAGTGTAGGCAGACAATAATTTCACTGTACAGGGAAGCACATTTTCTTACTGTGCATGTGACAAACTCTTTGTATTTTCAGTTTTGTATCACCATAATGCCGATTTGTGCTCCATTACAGCAGTGCTGAGCATAGCCACTGTATGTATTTCTGTTACAAAGCTGCAAGAAGCAGACTCAGAGAAAGTCAAAGGTAAGTTTTTTACACTTAATAGAAAGAGGACAGCAGAACGGGCTGGACTCCACAGGTAGATACAGGACCGGAAGATGGAGGGACAGGATGACAGGTGGCTGGAGCTGGAGCTGGAAGATTGGCATTCTGGCCTGTAGCACTGACTGGTTAGTTTTAGGATCTGGCAGAGTGGAGATGGCTGAGCTGACCTTTGTTGTGGCTTGAGTTGCAGGTTGATGCATATTCGAGACTCCAGCACACCTGTCCGATAATAAAACAGTAGGGATGGATAGAGAGTGCATTTACATTTATTCATTTAGCTGACGCTTTTATCCACCTACCTTCCGGTTGAAGGACGACCGCTCTACCCACTGAGCTACTGCCGCCCCGGCAAGAGTGGATGAAGAGGGTGTGGCTGGGGCTACTTTTGGGGCTGCTGTGACATTTTCTTTCAGACATTCTCTTTCAAGAGAGGCTGCACATTTGTCTGTAATTACAAAATCCCAGTTTTCCGCCACAGTCAGTACATTTACATACTCGACTATACTCAAAGCCCTTGTTGTAAACTCGTGGTAACCTTTTTAAAGTTTACAGCAAGAGCGAGAGAATTGAACTGTGTCGGCAACGCTGATAAAAAACATTCAAAATCTTCTTGTCTTGACAAGTGCAAAGGTGACCCAGAGAGCAAGAACTCTAAAGACTTCAGACATGCTTCAGGTGAGCTTCAGGTGAGCTTCAGGTGAGCTACTTTAAAGGTATATGTCCTTTCTTCTGTGTATCTTCTTCATAATAAACTGTCTAGATGAAATGAACTGAAACTGTAATTAAATATGCATTTATTTTTTTTTAATCCAAAATGAAACTGTGCTACTGTTTGTTGCATTAGCTTTGACGAAAAAGGCCCCAGGAATTTAAAAAGTCAGGGATAAGGACGGGAAACAGGAAAACACAAATGAAGCTGTCAATTACTAAGAATGGGGCAAGTAAGAAGTGCGCAGAAAAGGGTTGCGACCACATTTAATGAGAACTGGCTAAAACGTCACAGCTGGTTAACGTTTGAAGAAGAAAAACAACAAAATGCTTTGGGCTAGACTGCTGCTTTTGAGTTGTGGAAAGTCAAAAACATTACTTTGCTGCTGCTGCGGAGACAAAAAGGCAAGGTTTGAGATACGTCATACAGTGAAGAAAAGTTTTAAATCACACATTCCACTGTTGTTTGTGTCAGAAAATATTACATACATTCAACAAATATATTTCACATGCTCTGCTTTTATGGTAATTCTTCTTTAGAGTCCCCTCTCTGTACGCCCCCTGCTGGAAAAGTCTTCAAAGAACGTCAAAATTACAAATAAGTCTTTTATCTCCAACTTTAAAAAAAAACTTCAAATGTACTAATGATGCACATATTTATTATTTAGCATAATACATATATCCCATATGAATCATAACATAAAAGCACATCTTCACAGACATTTCAAAACTACAGTAGCCAGACATATTCTTTATTCCTGACACTGTGTTAAATGCAGAGTGTGATGCAACCCGCGAACCCTACACGGAAGATGCACAGTGGATATCGTATGCTGTTTGAAAAAATATAAATAATGCAGACAAACTTCCTAACTTGCATTATGAATATAATTAGGCACATCTTTCCTTATCAGTTTCTTTTGATGTAAATGGTCTATGGTCAAAGGGCAACATCAGGTCTTAAATGACATCCCACAACTGCATTGACAGGATAGTTGAGAAAACATAAAAGATGAAGGAACATGAACGGTTACAGAGCAAATGGATGGAGGCAGTACAGATAGTATTAAAAGTGTATTTCAGTGTATTCTTCCCATGCAAAGCCAGAGCATTTCTATTAAGTCCCAGTGTGTCTTTGACTACCTTGAACTGTTAAATTAAAAGTTGCTATCATTTGTAGCCACCTTGTCTCTTTGCTCTTTTGATGCACTCGGCCGTTTCAGACATTACAACACAATAAAAACTTTTAAAACAAAAGTCGATGCGCCAGAGCCTGAAGGAATCTCTCGTTATAATCCACAAAGACTTCACGGGGATTATCAGACATGTGTGAACAAGATGCTGCACTGATTGCCAAAAGCAGTCCCTGACAAGTGACAAGAGGACGGACTGTGTGGGCAGTGAGACATCTGCAGATAATCAAGTCACTCTTCAATGACATATGTTTATTGCAGACAGATGGCAACTTAGCGATGAGTGTTACTCTTGATCCAACTGCTAGCCTTAAAACCCTTATCTAAGTTGCAATAAACCCTACAGTCTAGACACAGAAAACAGTCTCATACAACAGTTTTGGTTTGCATTAAAAGTAGTTTGTTGTTATTAAAAACATGCCAGTTCACAAAAAGCTCTATATGAATAACAAAATACAAAATATGCTATTGATAATTTTAAGACATACTTCACACAGTCTGCCCCAATGTGAACGTGTGAATAGAAGCATCACGTAAAACACTTTAAGTGTCCAAAAGGCATCTACAAGCTCAATATAAATGCATACTATTAATGATAGGTGCACATGGCACAGTGGTTAGCACTCCTGCCTCACAGCAAGAAGGTTGTGAGTTCAAAATCCGGCCAAGCAAACATTCTCGGCCGACTCCGGTCTTTCTGTGAGGAGTCTGCATGTCCTCCACGTGTTACCGTGGGTTCTCTCCGGGTACTCCGGCTTCCTCCCACCGTCCAAAGACATGCATGTGTAGGTTAATCGGCAACTCTAAAAGTGTCCCTAGAAAGTGGTTTGGTCATTGTACGATCTGTTGACAGCAGAAAGCCTGGGTGTTTAGTAAGCACATAGAACCAATCAGCCCAATCAATCAATCAATCTGAGTGTCAACCTTACTTTAGTGTATTTTGTCGTACCTCTTTTACAAAAGCATCCTAATTTTATCTACGTCCAGAATGTACTGCGACTACAAGTAAAAGAAATTTGCCATCATGAAATAATAAATCTCCTTTTATCAGTTCACATTCCCTTTCCAGTTTATTAATTAAAATGCTTAAGTTACATCTCGTGACTTTTTCATTTTGACAAATCCTGTCATGTTTTGGTGGTAAAATGTGTTTCTGTATTGATTCCCATCTTAGTGTGTAATTTTATCCTCAGATATTTCATGGTTAGCCTTTGTTAGACAGTGACAGAAGATCAATTTTCCTTTGAGCCCATATCATACTGCACTGGAAATAACACAAATTCACCTTTTAATTCAGTTCCATTTATTGTAATCCTGGTACTGCAGTCTGCTACAGTGCCAGTCCTAAAATAAATATGACCTGGTGTCTTGTACCTAGATATAACATACATCTTAAGGTTCTATTGTGTATCGCTACATTACATGACATTTTTCTTTTTCTTCCACAATCCTTCAAAATCCTATGCCATCAAGATGCAGAGCACAGAAGTAATTCCGGCTCCAGACTCTGGAGATTTGTGCGAGGATCCACTGAAATAGGTTTTCTTGGTAGTGCATGCACAACAAGAAATATGATGTGGGCAGAACACTTGGAGATGGTTATAGAGACGGCACAATTTCAAATAATATGACTTCAGACTTGTTTACAGAAAATATGTAATCCCTCCTTCCTTCTGCCTTGAGGGGTTTTGTTGAAGTTTTTAAATAAACATCCATCACTCCTCTGGTTCTGCCTTCAACGTGAACTCGCTGTGAGCCGCGGTTAATGTTCTGAGCCCCAAATCTCAAAAACATCTCCGTCAGATAACTGTGAGATTGCAATGCAGCTTTACATCAGGGTGTGAGAAGAATGACAAACGCTTACACGACACATACAGTAATGAGAAGGTACTGTCAAGCTGTTAAAGAAGCAGAGGTTTCCTTTAGTTAAGTTAGACACAGTCCTGTTGGGATTCAAAAATTGAGAGTTGTAACTTAAAGGTGTGGTTTGTAGTTTTTTTGTTGTTGTTGCTGTTTTCTTTTGGCATCAAGACGTTTTTAGGAGTTCTAACTGTAATTCCTGGGCAGCTATACAAACAAGAAATGGCTCCTTCCACTGGGTTTTATGACGTTTTAAATGTCTATTTCAAATATAGACAAATCTTTTACTTCTACTGGTACACATGTTTAAAAGAGTTTGACAGATGTGTTTCTCTGTGTTTAAATGTGTACTTAGACAGCCTCACACACCTCTTTTTTTATTACTTTGGCCTGCACTATGCACTATAGTCACATAAAAAGTAAGTTGCATAACAAGTATAAATCTTCTGCTGTCCCGTTTAGAAAGCAGATGACCGGACACAATCTGCTTTGTTTACTGTTAATTGCAGCGTAAATGACCTTTTAGTTTTCACTTCATTACACTTCAGGAGAGTTCTTGAAGCAACACTTTGTAGCTTTCACCTTAACATGACGATTGTACCTACGTTCAAATAAATACAGACTACAGAATCTGCATGGTAAAAATTAAAAAGTACAATCGGGGACTGCTTTTATTGTCCATTGCTGTGAACTCAACAATACAATAAGTCTTTAGTAGAAACAGAAATTTAACTGAGGGCCATACATTTCCTTCATCTGTCCAACTCGTGAGTGCACTTGACTCACTCACCTTGTAAAGTGAAGTTGATAAAAGCAACCAGCCACCAAAGTCAAACTGAGGCTGCTGGCAATGCATTTTATTCTTGCCATAATTGCATTTGGCAATATCCAGTGGTAATAACTGCAAAATGTGCAATGGCCAATTTCACTGTTGCACTGGAGTGTGAAGAGGAGTGTAATTCAGACAGCTCTGACATATTGTCAGATTTAGCTCGGTCATCAAGTCTAATGCAGGCAGAGAGGGGACAAGTGACACAGCGCACCGAGGGCCGTGCTAATAACCGAGCTGAATTCATTTCTGTTGTGACTGAGCATTTATTAATAATAATGCATGAGGAAAGGGGTGGCTAATGTTTGGCTGTGGTGGTAGATACATGGAAACACACTTCTGTCATCTACCTATGTTGTACTAGTATCCATGCATCTGTCTCTAATGGAATTATGAAGCTTGAAGATCTTGTAAAGATGAGTGTGTGGATTTCTGGAATCTGATGGTAAAATTGCAGATTGCAAAGTACTTGTGTGTGAAATGTCATGAGCCTTGATGCAAGAGCAGTGCTCAGTCTGCTCTGGGCATGGGTAGAAAGAGGAGATAAAAAAACTGAGGACTGCTTTAACTTGGATCTATGGAGATTGAATGCTTTTACCTCCTTGATGCAAAAGCACACATTCAAAAAAGGTTTGTGGCTTATGGGTTTATTACCATGTGATGTGGGACATAGACCAGATTCCAGACCAGATAAAATTATCTAATATAATATTAGATAATATTATAATGGCAGAAGAGTACGATTTGTAAGAACACAAATGGAAAGTTTAGTTCAGAGACCTCTATAGAAATTGGAAGTGTGCTTCTCTTCCAGCAGTGCTCAATTTGTCTGTAGATTTGTTGTAAAATGGAATGATAATGGACCTAAATTGAATGGAAAAGCTGTTTTCTGTTCTGTACATTTGATTGATTTACAATAAAATTCCAAGAGAAAAAAATGTCGTCTGTATTTTTAGGAAGTAATGGAGTTCCAAAGTGCTTTATATTTACATTTTTTCAAGGAAGACAAATGCTAAAGGTGTTTGATGTGATTCTACACTGGAGAAAACATGTTATTGACTGATGTCTTCTGTTTTCCAACTATAATCTTCCACATTTGACACTATGCACCTTTATGTGAATATTTTCTCTGCGGTATTAGAGGTCTATGCAAACTTCTCAGAATGGATGTGTGTTCTCTCTTGTGTGACTCCCATCTTCCTCTTGTCTTTTTCTATTTCTGATTATCTCCCCCATCTCCCTTTGTGCTCGGCCCCAGATGTGCTGTATCTCCACTCAAAAGCGTTTCCCTCTTATTGGCTACAATAAACAGTTGTTTGCCGTGTGGAATAACAAAGATTGTTTCCATGGATACTCATCCCATCCGTGTGCACCGAGTGGCCTTCTCCGAGTTCTAAAAGGAGCAATTATCTGATGACATCAAAGACAGGCAACCACATAAAAAGGCAAAGCCAGGGAATTGGGCCCAGGCCATTTAACACACAGGTGGAGACTGAGGCGCTGTATAGTCACATGGGAGCTGCAGGAAACAGGCGCCCACCACAGGGGCCACGAGCTCTTACACAAACACAACTGTTCTGCCTCAGACCTGGAGCCTATATTATTCATGTACATCATGGTATGAATAAAATACATCAGGAAAACCTAACCACCTAGTTTTACACAGTGATAGATTTTCATTTTAAAAAGCATAATTAGGCTATATATCTTTTTCAGTGAGTGCTAATGTTAAGTCTAATGGCAAGTTTTAGGAAGAAAGACCTTAGGGATATTTTTCATTTGAAAAAGCACCTAAGAAAAATGTACAACTGCAGGTGCTGAGAGTGAGAGAAAAAGAAATCTTGGCAGCTTCTCATTTGTAATGCCAGATGTAAATGACAGCCATGGAGTTCCTCAGGGTGCCATTTTAACACCTATACTCTTTACCCTCCATCCTTTAAGCCCTTGTCACACAATGCTTTTTCTTTTTCAGTTGTATAAGATGAATACATGTCATCCTGTACTAGCTACCTGACACCTATCACACTGTGTGATTTAAGAGAGGTGTGCCATAGGCAACAGTTCAATACAGTAAAAACCCAGCAGAGTCTGTGAGTGTGAGTGGCATTCAAAACAGCAACAGAGTTTGGGGGGAAAAAACAACAGAGTTTCAGTGTTGCTAAGAGAGATTGGGGTACGTCGTGAGCATACATTTGTCCAGATAATAGTTTGAAGAAAAAATATATGTATGAGGGCCTGGTGATGACTTGCACAGTATAAATTACAATTATCATCATATTCATCAACCCTGTTTAACTAAAACTGCACCAGCAGAAGATCTATGATAAGTCAAAATACTATTGAGATAAAAAAAAATCTCTGTCCCAAGTTTATTTCATTAATGTTTTGTGTAAATAATCTCCCTACAGAGCACTATGCTTTGCTGTACAGAGACGTACACACTGCAGTCGAAATTGTAATGCCAAAAAAGTCTTTGCAACACTGATAAAGATTTGTTTTCTGCACTGATTACAAGGCAGAAATATTTTTTACATAATTCAAATACAAATTGTAAGAGCACTGGAGTTCACATCAAAGTCTCTTAACATTTTACTTAAGCACAAAAAACACTGATTGCGTCAAAGTAGTCTGTAAGTAGCCATCTTGACTTAGTTTTAAGCTTTAAAAATGATCAACTGTGTCCAGATGCCTACGGTCAGGGTACTTAGCATTGATTGCAGAGCGGCTCCCTCAAGAGTTCTCCTGGTACTTTAGCTCAGACTCTTGAAACAAATGATTGTCCATGAAGCAGCAGTCTCATTAGAAGAACTAAGTGAAGTTGATTCAAGGCAAAGGTCAATATTAGAAATATATTGTTCTGTAGTTCCCAAAGGATTGTCCGAATTGGATTTTTCACGTGAGGCAAATGAGAAAATGTAGGCGCTGGTGTGGAGGGATATAGATAATTTTTTGGGCCAATACTTTGGTAAAAAAAAAAAAAAATGCCTCTGCTTTTTTTAGTTGCTCTGATTCTTTCCACCACTACAGACTACATATCTTTCAACATGTCCAGGCTGAAACGGAGAACATGCAGCCTATTAAAGCTCAAATCAATAAAATATTCATCTGAACGTGAGCAGATGCAGCAAAATGACTAACTGTAAACACTGCCTTGTTTTTTAATAAATATTCACAGCCGTTTATTTGTACTGCACGTCAAACAAGCTGTTTCTCTATTTCAAACCATTCCCGATATATAAAGTGATATCGACCTGGTGCAGCGCGAGGAGAAACTGAGGGGAATAGATTAGAAGCCCATATAGCGCAAGGTCTGCAGTTCATACAGGTTGCACAGACACTGAAGATTTTCAAGTGTGAGCTATAAGCGCCGCTGCAGTGACACATAGTTTGGTAGTAAATGGTGGCATCAGTGCAGTTTATTACCGGATAACGAGCAGTCCAGAGATTGTGGCTCTGCGGGGTGTGAGACAGAGCAGAACGGAAATAGGATCAGGACTGCGGCTGAAGGACTCTCTTAGATGTTGCATTCAGATGTAGTTTCACCACACGCTGTTCTATATTCCTCGCTAAAGGCATGTGTGAAAAATGACAAGCGCTTACTGGGTTTCCAGGCAAGGAAAGTCACAAAGTCTTTTTCTTTAATTGACATTTTTACAGTTCCTATGACACATTATAAGAGAAAACGGTGAATATGAACAGTGAGAGTGAACAGGGAAAAAAAGATTGAAGATGTACTTTGAGTTGTGATTTGAATACAAATGAAGAGTGGAGCTCAGTCCAGAGGGTCTTTGAGCTGAAGATCTGAGGTAACGCTGCACCTACACGACCTGCAGACGGTCTCATACTTTGGCAAGAAGGTAAGAAAATGGCAAAAGCAACACGGCCTGTTAATTAGAGCGCTAAAAGAGTTCTATTTCTTTTAATGTGCTTCTGTTTTGACGGCACCTGAGGGCTGTATTACAAAGTAAGGTGGAAAGAGCTTTATTAGAGTGAGCCTGCCTCTTGAAACCTAAATCCTCAGTCAGAGGTAATGAGTGTCATAAAGGCAGTTACCAGCTACCAGTTAAGTTGTTGCTCCAAGAAAGCAATATGCCAATACTGATAATTACTGGTTATTTACATTACCATGTTCACTACAGACACCCCTGTTCTCACCTGATATCTCAATAGCATAAACATACAAGCCCTATTGAACTATTTAAAGCCCAGTGGATTTTTGATTCATGAACTAAATTGAACTTAATTTGTTATCTATACACATATTTGTTCCTAGGACTGTGCTCTTCTGGACTGAACTGTCTGGTGTTCTTCCTGGAATCTGCTGTAGACACTCCACCAGTGTGGAGGGGGGTTACTGCCCCCAGTGCTCCGATGACCACGGTCACTTTCCAGGTCTTCTCAAGGTCTCCTTTGAGGCGTGAGAGGTATTTCTCTAGTTTCTAAAGTTCCCTTTTCCTGATGGTGCCATCACTTGAATCATTTTAAGCTGAAGCAGCATGGCACAGTTCCAAACAGATATTCTTTTAGTTTGGTTCCAAATATACTCTTGTTTATCCTCACCTAATTCAGCCATGTTCGTGTCACATCTAATTTACCCAGTGCATCCATCTGATTCAGCACATTATCATAGCCTGTCATTGTCTTTTTAGCCGGGGACTTATGTAACCTTTCTATTGGGGATAATGTGGCATCAGAGGAAATGGTAAAGGGTTTATAATTGACCCCTTTTTTTGAAACAAAGTGCTTTACATGATGCTTCCATTCACCCATTCACACACATTCACCCCTGGGGCAGACAGAGAGAGGGGGGCTGCCATACACAAGGCACTCACAGCCTTCTCCGACCCTCACCTAAGTCTGGTGAGGGCACAGTCACACACATTCCTACACCATGACCCTAAATATTTACCTCCTCTCCCTGTAGTCTCACTGTTCCACTTGGAACCTTCTTATTCACACACGTCTCGCTAACTTATTCTAATATAATTTAATATTTAATGTTATTTTTCTTGTTTCTGGGACATTTGCTTATTCCTAGAGGAAATTTGTCAGCTAAGATTATACTCCCAATCATTCTACTGACAGTTCCGTTTATTTATAATCCCAAACGTCTCCATAACATCGACTCTGATTTGGATGCCAACACAATAAACTGATTTGCTGTAGGCTAATACCAGAAGTTATAGATTTCTAGGAGGTGATGGACATTATTTACTCAGCACACAAGACACAGACATTTAATTATTGGAACCCTGAAAAGAAAACAAAAATGTTTGGACAGATTTTTTTCTTCCAGTGATCATGACAGCATACACACAACTGTAGCGGTTCAACAATTACAGCAACAACAATCAATTCCTGAGCAAAGAATAATATATACAGTACAAAAAGATGTTTAATATCTATGAAGACTTTACCTAAAGCTTTCGCCTCAACATCCCCACTTGATTTTGTCTAAACATCCTACATGAATTAATAATTAATAGCATTTCTCACAGGCTTTTTCCTAAAACGCCACAAGCTCTTAAAACACAAGACATTAAAGATAAACACAGTATTTGTCATCACATGTAAATTGTTTTTAAATATTCTGATTAGGCTTTCTTTTAACTTTCACACAATGCGCTCTCTTTTCTTTTGTATAATGATAGTTGGACTCCAGCTGCTGTGTGTCGTGGTAAATCTCACGGCTGGTCCTTTAAGACGCAGAGTGCTCATGTGATTGGTGGTCGGCCGCAGCTTTTTGTTCTTTTTACCTGCATTCCTAAACGGGTTTTAATGAGAAATAATAAAACAAATTGAGGTAGGCAAATACTTCTTTGAGGGCTGTCAATAAGACATGAAGCAGACATTTATTTAAGAAAATCTTTGCAGCTTTTTAAAGTGTATTTCCTGCTTGTATTAAAGCATTATGTGCTATGAAATATTAATGCATATTATCCACTACTGCAAACATATACAAACGTGTAATGTACTTGACATGAAGGCTTGGCGTTGTGCTGTGAGAAAACTGATAAATAAATACAAATCCCACTGCACTTTGATGTCTAATCCATACCTTGTTCACATTTATAACGCTCATTTTTGTATTAAGCATGTCCGTGTGCATATATGATCGCTTTACAACCGCTTTGAGCCTTCTCACATCCCATGGGCCCCTGCTGCAAATTACACTCTTGTTGACAAACCCCTCTTCTACCAGCCTCATGTTTTTAATAATGTGAATAATTCTATGTCTATGTTCACATGGGATATATGCATGTTTCATAACTCATAAATAATATATTTGCATATGGGAAACATTTCTACCTCCTGTGTGCATCATAAGCAGTTAATCCCAAACTTTAAGGTTAATTTCCCACACATCTGAAAGAGTCCTTCAAAAGTAAGCTATGCTCTGATGTGCTGTGGAGATTTAAGTCTCTTAAAAACTGTGGGAAATTCACATTCACACCTGCAGACGAGTGTTTATTTAGAAGCGACGTATAAATAACTGTGAAGAGAAATGATCCATGTCTAAAGGTTATATACACCGCCTTTGAGAAGAAAGTGCATTCAGCATTCAGAGAGAAGCATACAATTATGCCTTTTACGTTGCACAGGCATATGCATTTCTAATTGAAGTATGGCACAATGGTGAGAGGGTTTGCTCTGTTGGCTCAAAGAAACAGGGTCATGGGTTTATCCAAACGGCCAGTGAAGACTGTTATTGGCATGTTCCCTGTGGGGTTTTCTGCACATGCTTCATTTTCTCTTCTATTAAATCGGCTGATACTCCATCGACTTCACTGAGACTCTGGAGAGGATAAAGGTGCACGCACACAAGGGACAGTTAATCCATACCATATGCCGGAGTCTTTATGAAATTGTCGGTAGGTACAGTGCAATAACACAAACAACAAGACTGACATTTTACTGACAATATGGCTTTAATAAGAGGGCACCAGGGACATTTGTTATTGGATCTCCTTCGTGTGAAAAGGGAATTAAATCTTGGTTTCCATTGAAAGACTTTTCTTTTTGGTAGAAACCTTTAGGCAACTGTCTGGCTTGCAGTGATAAGTTTAATCAGCCAAACTTTAGTGTTGCAATATTACTTTGAAAATCACATTATTAGCTTTTCTGTATTGATTCATTATCGGTTAAAAATGTATTGTGAGGGTCAAAAATGGACACCACTAATGTTGAGCTCCTAACGCTAACACTCTTTGGTCCATCCAGTGTTTTTAATTTGTATTCATGAGGTTTATGTAAGAACACAGCAAGAGAAACATCTCAGAACAGACAGAGTTATATGGAAAGAAAAACACGCGTAATTGAGCAACCGTATAGTTCAGCTGGCAGTGAAAGGACTGAGGACTGTGTGGGTAAAAAGCACCCACTCACACAACATAAGCTGAACAGCACTAACATACAGAACATGCGTTAGCTCTACAATACGTTTTAGCCAGAGGAAGTTATTCATTACTGTCCTTATTTCTTTCCAAGCTTAATCCCGTCTATCATTGCTTCCTTGTTTCTCCTGCTGCATGTCCACAGGAAAACCATTCTAAAACAATTCCTTTATCTTATCCACCACTCAGTAATCTGCTGCCTTTTCTCTCTCATGTGTAATCTTGGATTACATTTATATTCTTAGCTCCAATTACAGGCCACATTGTGTCTTCCCTTGTCCTTCTCAGCAGCTCAGGGCTATAGACAGCTCACATAATGATTTTGTTTTTTCAAACAAATGTAAAGGCACAATGACAGTTGGGTTATAGGAATGGAAACAGCACTGTTGTTCAGGTGATAGCAGGCAGACACGGATTAAGGATTACTATTTTACTTGACTAGAACTGGGACTGGTTAAAAAAATTGAAAAAAAGTCATGTCCAAGACCAGAGTTTACTGAAACAAAGAGAAGATGCTAAGATATACAACACATAAACTCATGGTTGGTTTTCTAGAGCAGGGTGAACAAGGGGAGATAGGCATTAGCAGCTTTGAATGGTACATCACGACTAAGTACTAATTGGACTCATAAAGTGCCCTTTTTTTTGGCATTCAAGCTTCCATTTACCCATTCACAAACGAGCACTCTCTCATTCATGTAACACTGTCACTCACTAGAGGAGTTCAATGTCACACCCAAGGTCACTTTGAAAGTATGAATGAGTGAGGATCAAACTGTCATCAGGTCTATCTTTAAACAACCTAAACATTGTCAAATGGGAACACAGACTTGCAGCAGAAAGCAGCATATCTATCACCCATCATGTCCTTGCTTCTGTCAACCTCTGCCTTCTTCTTCCTTAGTTCCCAATGAACAACAGGTCTTTTCTGGCCAACTCAGCAGTGTTGCATAAAGAGTGCATCCAAAACGGGTTCTCAAAAGTGCAAGTATGTTGTAGACAGAAAGAACCACATGTAGAGATGTCCCAAGTATTTTTGAAGAAGACAGTTTTAAGCCTCTTGCCTTTGACAGACAGAAAGGAGCCAACACCAGCGAGTATTAAGACTAGCGATGGTTTGGCAACATATCAAAAATAAGTTAGAGCTGGAAAGGCTACCATGCAACAGAATCTCTAAACATTTTTAAATTATGATAAACTTTAATGTCTAGTTTTATCCTAATATCAACTTGAAGCTAATCTCTTGAATCCAGGGTGAGCAGTTTTATGTGCTCAAGGCGAGCAACAACATTAGGAAGTTGGTTACATAAAATCCACAAGCCCGTGTCCTGAAGATAAGCCCACATCAGGACCGAACTGTTACTATTTAGCCCCTCTCTGCTCGGCTGTATTCAAATGATTTAGTGGCTGAATGGTCGGAAGGCTGATTTCAAGGTTGGCTCACAGGCCCGGCTCATCTGATTATTCCGATTATAAAGTCCTGCCAAAATGAGAGAGGCCGAGATAAGTGAGCAGGCTGCGAGGAAGCAAAGAGAGATGTAAAGTATTTTTAAACTGGCTGCCTAGACACACTCAAGAAGTTGACAGGTTCGGACGAAAATGGAAGATTAAACAAAAATAGACACTTTGTTCTAAAAATGCAGGTTTTCTTTTCCACTGATACATTATGGAATAATCGGGGGAAACGGTTAGACTCTTTTATCTGCAGCTATGCTTTGTTTTTCAGTTCTGTTTTGTCTGTGTTGTAGATAAAAGCATTTTGTGTGTATTAAACGCAAGGCAACTTGTAATATTTCATTTATGTATGTTACTTTTGAATTTGTCCAAACCTGCTAAAGGCCAGTAATCAGTAAAGCTAGTTCCCAAACATTAGTGCAGTTTAAATCTGGCCTACATGTTCTTTATTCAGAGCCACATACAATAGATTAAAATGGCTGTACATTGTAACAATTATTCAATGTAAAAGCAATTTAAAATGTATAAAATAGAATATATTTTTGGCCGTTTTAAGCTTTGTTGTCCTTTGATTCTTGGCTTCTGCCCCTCTGTCTTTTTATTAAAAGTAAAGCCTTTTGACACCAGCTACATGTAACTGTCAGGGAAACACATCTGTCCTGTGTTATACATCACTGCCGTGTGTGTGCAGGCCAGACAGATGTGCACGTTTCATTGGCAGCCGACCACAGCTTCTGTCAAATATTGTAAACTGGTCATGTGTGATTAATTCGGTTGGAGGCCTTGAGCAGGTGCATCGATTCACTTCAGCAGCACAACAGGTGGGGAGCTGGAAATTAGAACCAACCCTTTTTATTCACTTCTTCTCACGTTTTCCTGCCATCCTTCATTATTTACATTGTGACGAAGTGAGCTGCTAGCCTCTACTCGTCCCTTAAATTGATTGCACACATCATACATTTAAATTTCCACATACTATACAATCTCAAGGGCTACTGGTAGACTGCACTCACATATCCCGGGTTTTGTTTGTGTTAGCCTTAGTAGTTCATTAATTTATTTCAGTTAAACAATTCATGCATTATAGTTAATTAAACCACACATAAGTAGTAGTTAGTTATACAGTTTATTTTGTGTTAGTGGGAGTTTCAGTATGTTGATCTGGTCCATACAGGGTCTGGAAATGGAGAGAAGGGATGGCCCAAATACTTCCTGGCCATGCCTGGAGCTGATGATGTCACTTATGACATCATCAGAAGCTACTAAGTGGAGAGGGGGTTTCTTGAGGAAGATCTTATATTCCTGGGTTACCTGTTATAAAATTAATTGTGTCTTGACAATGTCTTTATTTGTTTAATGTTGGTACAGTGATTGTAATGTTTAGGATGTTGGGGAGTGGAGTATATATTGGTTTGAGGATTCCAGCTAAGTGGGATAGGCCAATCCAATTGGTCTAGTATATGAAGCAGGTGTGTGCCTCATGGGGGAGGTCTGTTTGTGGGGAGAGAATGCAAGGGTTGCTGCGGATGTTTGTATAGAAGGTGGGGTACACTGTAAATAAAAGCCACCTTTTTGATTTGACTTGGCCTCTGAGACTCTCTTCTTCAGCCATTTTAGCAACTCAATGCTACCCTTCACCTCATACATCATGCGACTTTTCATATTATGTCCGAACTTCATATCAATATTTATGAAGCCTATATATCGAGAAATTGCTTCACAGCAACAGACTTAGAGAAGTGTTTCCTTAAAATCCAATTACTTATCATGTTATGTGAGAGTATTAGGTTTTTAGTCAGCAGGGTAAACCAATTTGAAAATGCAGAGAGGCCATGATGGAATTATTGATGTGTGTGTGAGTGCACGTATCATTTAATTTGCACATACTTGTGAACACTACAAAGTGAGGACTGGAAGTAGTTTGACATAGATCTGAGGACATTTGGGCACATTGAGGACATTTTTTTTTTTTTAAAGCATCACCTATCTCATTCTTTGTCTGTGAAGGTTCTCAGTCAACCAGGTCATCTTGAAGAAAAGGTTAAAGCAAAACTTTTCGTCTCTAATTTTAAGAGAATTATTAAATTTCTTGGAATTAGAGACAAAACGTCTTCACCTTAAATTACTGGTCTGTGGCCTTTACAGATCCCTGGGAAATACCTGTTCCTTTACACAATGGCAAGACCTTCAAATAAAACTTGTGGGAAAGAAACGTTGCAATTAAACTAGACCAGAGGAGCTTCTAGTGGGACAAAATTATACACCAGGCCCAGGACAGCACTTTCTGGGTGTGCTGAACATCTCTGTAATACAACACAGTTTTAAGTGCTGCACAATAACAATTTACCAAAACATTAATGCACTCCAGCCTCACAGCAAGGAGGTTGTGGGTTTAATTTCCGGTTTCTCTCTGTGTTACTGAAAGTTTTCTGTGGGAAGCCTACTCCTCCCTCTGTCCAAAGATATGTAGGTAAACTGAATGAATGTGAGGGCATGGTTTTCTGTCAGTGTCTGTGTCTAAATGTTAGTCCTTACACAAACTGGTCCAGACCAGAGGCCGCACTAGACTTTCTCACTCTCCCTCACTTTGACGGACGAAGTCGTAAAATTTCCGTCCTCGTCTATTATTACCTGTCATTTTTAATTTTCATACTTTAATAATACTTATAATGAATTTTTGTTTTACTCACATTTTAAGAAATTTCAAGACGAGAATAGAGGTCAGATTATTTGTTTTATTTAAGAACAACAGATAACATTACACAAAAAGTGAAAGGATATTTTGTGAAATCTAGAGCACGCAGTAGGCTATATTCCACAATATGATTCCACAAAATGAACTGAACTTAATTCCATCGCTGTTGTGGTGCACCCCCTGACAAGTTCGTTACTTGTGTTAGCTTTTCTACAAATGTCGCAGAACATTTTTCCTCCTTCCCACCTCAGCCACTTAACTTTCAACTCCTTTTCCCACTAAACATGCTGCTTAATTGTCCCGTAACAGCTGTTGGTGACTGCTCAGTGTTTCCCGTTTGTCCTCCTTCATCCTCCACTGCATGTCCTCTTTTTTCACTTTTATTAAAAATATCAGAACTATTTGGCGGTTTGAAATAACTACTCCTTTTTGCAAATGAATGCAGCGTGACAAAGACGACACGATTCAAGATAATTGTAATAATTTATTAAAATAATTGTTAATTGATATGTACATTCGCACACAGCTGGTCGGGAGTAGGAATTACAATAGATCACCCTCAGAATAATCCGTCAAAAATCTGATTTTTCCATCCCTGCTAAAAAAAAAAAAAAAAAAACGTCAATGATGGAAAATATTTGGTTAATGCGACCTCAGATCCAGACCCAAAGCTGCTGAGATAGGTTCCAGTCGCCCTAATGGGAACAAGCCAAAAAAGATGAATTAATAAATATACTGAAGAACCTAACAGTAATGTTGCAAATGCAATGTACATTTCAATCTGTTATCTGCTGTGGCTCATTACGTGAAATATTATATTTGACATTTTTGATGCAAACTGCTTATGACTGTGCAGCTCCTGTCGTACCACGTGTTCAGTCCTGAGCTGGTGAAGCTGCATTCGTTCAATGGAACCATTAGCACACTGTTGTTTTGGTGACTGTGTTATATCTTTCAGTGTAGATGTAATCCTTTAAAACGACATTAATAACCCAATTATAAACAACTGATTAACCATTTATAAAGCCTTATTTTGAAAAGGTACCAGCTGGATTTTTAGGTTATTATGTGATATATATATGTTATTTATATAAATATATTATTTATATACGATATATATAATATAAATGTGATATTTAAAGTTAGAAAAGGGGACCAGGTAGGGATTATTTTTAACAGATGCCTCACACTTACACAAATACCAGTACATGTGTGTGAGTTTGCTTATGTGTAACTCAATACGGTCTTTATCGGTGGGCCTCAGAAAGACGAGCCGCTCACTGTAGCAGACAGTACGTCAGCTGTCCGGATGATTTGTTTGATAGTGATCGATAACGGACCAATTCCTGCTCCCCGTATGCCTGTAAGGGTTTTAGTGACAGATGAAGCGGGACGTGCGTGGTGGTGTGGAGGCTGTGGAGAGGTGGCAGGGCCGAGGACGAGGAGGGGCGGACCGCCGGGCCTGTTAAGATCGTTCTCCTGTGACAGAGCACCGGCCCTCATCCGCCGGACTCTCAAAGTCAACTCATTGCGCTCTCATTTCACACTTGATGGCGAATGGAAAGAAGGGCAGCAGAGGAGCCGGAGGGAGGAGTGAAGATGTGAAGGAGCGGAGCAGGACTGATGGGGTGGAAGAGGAGGTGGTCAAGAGGAGTCAGAGCAGGGCAAATGGAAAAAATCTGTGAGGAAGATACAAACAAAAATATGATATGGATGGAAAGAGAAAGCACACGTTATTTCTCAGGGCGATTGAGCACAAGTGGTGTCTTCAGATCCAGGTCACAAAGGTCAAGTATTTTTATTTACTAGAAGATTATATATATCCTTTCATAATGGTTAATCTGTTTAAAGACACTGTAAATGTCTACATACAGAGAGTTATTATATAGGGCACAGCATATGTACTGTATATATATATATATATATATATATATATATATATATATATTTTTTTTTTTTAAGTATAGTGTTTGTTGGCATCTGCTGGTAACATTGCTTTTCCATACTTCATACTCCTCCTTTCTACACCCTGTGAGCAGCTACGGTAGCAGGTTCATTACAGTTCTATGATGAGGGGTCTGCAACAAATATCTGACAAAGAATTTAGCACAGTTTGCAGGACCTTATTACCACACACACAAAAAAGCAAATATACACTTACGTTTAACATGGGTTAAATACATACAGCTCTTTTACTAAACAGTCTATGAATAAAGTCACGCTACACGGCTCTGCTCTGCCCTGACCTGACTCTGACAACAGCACAGCATCACTTACAGTAAGAAAGGTTCTAATTAATGAAGACCCTACAACTTTGTGACTTAAGTATATAATTAAATATAATTCAGTTTACAAAGGGTATTCAGTCTCAGAGCAAGAGTAAACTGACAGTTGTCCTACTTCTTTAAACTTGTTCAAAATGTTTGGTGTGAACTTTCCGACAGTGTAGGCTCTTAGCTTGGAGTTTGTTTTGGAGTCAGCAGTGTGTCTGGAGCTAGTCATTAATGGTGACAATAATGGTTTGTTGCTGGCTTTGCACGCTCTCACTGCTCTAAAGGATCAAAAGAACAACCAATAGGATTTACAAAAAAAAAAAAATAAAGCTTGTTGAGTCACATCCTTTATCATCACTGAAAAACCTTGTAAAAACTTTCACTTTTATTATATGTACTCAAACTAATTAGTGATTATCTCAAAGACAGCAACACTTCATGGTTCCTCTATTCATCACAGCGCTTAGCTCACAAAATAAAAGTGGTTTGCCCTCTCTGGAGCCTTAATTAAACATCTAATCAAGTACTTTCAGTGTAGCCGGCTCATTAGATATGCAGACTGGACTCTGTATTGACGAGAAAAGTGCCGCTTCAGCGTGAGAAACTCGAAGTGCTGAACCCAAACTTTATGTGTCGACAGCCTGCAGCACATTCTCTAAACATGATAGAGAGTGATTATATAGGGCACAGCAAAGAACCGATTATAGTTAATATACTCTCTTCAACATAGAGCCATGGATGACAAAATTAATCAGAGGGTTATGTGCTAAACATGCATGATTCAGAGAAACGCAAATGGCATGTGACAAGAAACTAGGCGTCGCTCTTTAAATAACAATGGATTAGACTTTTGTGCTCAGTGTAATGACCTCTCGCCATCAATATTCACTGCATACATTAGTGAGTAAACAAAGCACTTCTCTCTCTGCCATGTTTGTTTTCATTACATAAGCCTATTTTGGGATGGGAATACATTTTTGAGAGACGTGTGGAAGATGACTTCACTGAGCAGCGTAGTACACAGACAAGAATAACATCTTTTGCATGTAATAATCATAACCATGAGAATAAAAACGGTGTTGAGGGTCACAATTCAAGGAGTATTTTTTTAATTTTAAAGTGTGATTCAGACTGTGTATCTCGTGACCTACTTCAGAACGCTGGTTTAGACTGACTGATTACTAAAAATGTTAGCACACAAATAAAGAGAGATTAGCATTTCATTTGGAGCACAGTGTCCCCAAAGAAACCTGCGGGAAATAAATCTGAAGAAGTTAAAGCCAGTGTATCCTTCTCTCACATTTGAAGTAAACTGTGGAAATACTCCTGTCAGTACTGTCTGACTCATGCTCAGCATTAGAGACTGTCACAAGTATTAGCTATGCACTGCCGCTGTGGTCTGAAAGGAAAAGTTGACAGTCCTGCACATTCACAAGTTACCAATGTCTTCACTTGACCTTTCATCTTTAGCGCCCTCCTATGTCAATGAGTTGACTAGATGAGTTTGGAATGACTGACTCATTCGGTTTCCCTAAACATAATCACTCTCTATATAGCTCTATATTTTAAACATATTGTCATTTAAAGCTGCACAATGTAGCGTACTGATTAACAACAGACCTTGATCCAAGCTGTCCATTCAAAGGTCTTTAGTTTCCTCCAAATGATGATGTTTCAAAGGAGCATTTTAGTTGTATATTTTTCTGTTCCCAGAGCTGCCCATTCATGTTTATAATAAAATATCTTTATTTTTTTATTATACAATGCACAACAGAATTGGATGCAATCTTTAAATGCAAAGATAATAATAGCAACACAAATAAACACAACGTTAAAAGTATAAATAAAACACAAACGTAACAAACTGAATTGACTACTGATAAGGATAAATGGGAACATATTTGGAACCAAACTAAAAGAATATTTGTTTGTAACGGGGCCAGGCTGCAACAGTTTTAAATGGTTCACCCTGTACAAATTTAAAGTTAAAGGCACAAAATAAACCTATGTGTCTTAAATGTAAACCAGTGGAAGGGACTTTTACTCACTGTGTTGGGTCCTGTCTTAAATTCCAACAGATTATGATATATTCACATTCTGTACAATATGGGGCACAAAAAAACATCTTCCTTTCTTGGATTAGTGACAAGCCTCTCTCAAATCAAACTGTGCTGGACCAGACATTTTTTATTTATTTATTTAATGTTAATTTGTTCTTTGTGTTTTGTCCATTAATGTTTTGCTTTTTTTTCACCCAAAAATATGCATGTTTTTTATTTCTAAATATTCAAATTCAGCGCTTTTTTCCTCTAGGTTTATTTATAATTTACAGTCATAGTATGTCCCTGCAAGGCTACCGTAGTTGCTTTCAGGTTGGACAAGAAGGCGGTAAGGAATAAAAAAAACTATACACTGCAACAGTACACTGTATCTGAAATATATTGTCTTTGTTCTAACAACACCATGTCTTTGTTCTACTTCTTTTGTCTCTTTTTTGTAATGTTTTAGAAACACTAGTCTTCATTGGAAAGTCCTGAGCTTTAGAATAAAAGAGTAATTCACATTTTGTCTTTGGCTGAAAATAAAGAAATTGTTTTTTTTATTTTTTTGGACAAAGTATAGTAACATCTCACTGTGTATTTGCTCAACAGGAGATAAAAATGAACCTTTATTTTAATGCAACGTTTGTAAAGGGAACATTTTTCAGTAAAACTTCATGGAAAAACTATAAAACATGCTGTTTAAAGGGTGGGTCTCCAACAAATGTACTGCATCAACATAGAAAGGCTGCCTGATGAATCAAACACCAATAGGGTTTATATAGATAAGCACAAGCTGCACATTTTATTTGTTCAAAATACTTTAAAGTGCAGTAAACAGATGAGGGCTGACTCTTGACAAAGCTGCTTCCGTGAGCTCTTACAGTTACTCATACAACAGAAGAGCTTGTTTTATATTAAGCCTCTTCCTTGTTTTTTATTGTAGCTTTCATGAGCACACTAGGACCTGGAAGAGCACTTCTATATCTGGACAGGAAGCATCACTGATAGGGGTGTAGGTCTGTCTTAACTTAAAAAGGAGAAGATGGACTTTGTCGGGCTTCAAACAGCTGCGTATGTCTTTGTTCTGTGCCATCATGTTTGCTCTGGCAGCGTTTTATGAAGACTCTCTGTATGACTCAAAGCTCCCACTCAGCCTTTCCACTTGCATTTTCTTCAGAGCCACAGCACTCTACTTCATCAAATGATTCAGACCTCACCAAAATCAAAGAAACGACAATCCGCTCCATTTTAGTATTAACTTCAACCACGTCATCTAAATATACTGTGTGCAGCGTGAAGTGTGACATATAGGAAAGCAAGCATTCATGCCATAAGGACAGACCAGGGGGCACTGCTGCCGTGTCCTGAAGCTGAACAGGAAGTGACTCCATCCAGCTTCAAACAGCCAACCCTCTTTTGATGGCGAGCTTTTCTTCTCCTCGTGCATCTTCAGACTGAGTCTACCTTGACGCTTTTATTAAACACATTTAAATAAATAGAACTAAAGGGAAACTGTCTTTGGATTAAGTGCTTTAAAGCGTACAATTACATTTTATGCTGTGCAATTAGAAATGTTCTCATTTGCATAAACGCCCCAGGCACTGATGTGTTGAACCCAAATGGTTGGAAGAGCTGCGTGAGTCATTTGCAAATGAGGAGTGGAAGTGAGTGCGACGGACACACAGGCACAGCTCAGGTCAAACTGGAGTTATACTTTCTTCTTTATAGTCAGGTAAGACCACAAGCTGAATCTCTTTTACCATCTGAATAAAAGTGAACTCCTTATCTTTCCTAAAAAGTAGAACATTAGTGTTCTCATCTGCATTACTCACAGTGTAATCACTCCAGATATCTAATCCCAGATCAAATCCATGTAAATTACATTTTGTGGACTGGATTAGTTCATACAGATGTAGCCTTTCTCAATGAAGTGCCAGCCTTTTACATGAAACTGAAAATGTATATAAAGCCAGAACCAAAAAATCCCAGGAGCTCTGTTTCATCTGTCGTCTCAGCAGAGATTACTATAGTTCCCTGTCTCTCCCCATTTTTTTCCCAGCTTTCCCGAGGGATACTCTCACCCAGAAGAGCTCCTGAAGAACATGTCGTGAACGCCATTCCAGCAAGCTTTGGTCTCCAGTTTTTAAATATCCCATCCACCACACCATCCTATCGACTTGTGTGTCTTGATCTTTGTATAGTCCTGATCTTCTCTGAAACACATTGAGCCCACTCTTGCCTTGGCCTTGAGTCCGATGACTCAGGATCTAAAATCCAGCCCACATCTGAATTATTTATCAGCAATAATATTTCTAATGGGGTAAAAAAAAAACTGTTTTTGTTTGTTTTTATTTAGCCAGTTAAAATGTAAGGAGTAATGTCTGTGGGTTAATAACATGCATTCAGTTTAGTGAAGACCTGCCAGATGTTACTATATAATGGAAATGTATTATAACATTACAGCAACAAGAACAAGAACCTTGTAGCAACATTTCAAAGATACAGAATCCAAAAAGTCACATATTTAGGACCACCCCAGTCCCAAGCCATCAAGACCAAATCCTCTACTCAAATAATCCTGGGCAAGCCCCTAGTTATAGTGAAAATCTGAATCTGTCTTTTTAGCACAAAAGCTCTGTAAGAATAAACAAAACAAAGGAGGGATGTTAGCAAGTGGATTCACTACATCAAAAAGAATCACTAAACAGCATGACATTATTTTCCATTACAATATAGCCACAAACATAAAATGATGTTGTGTTAAAGTTGTGTAAGTTGAATATATTTGGCGGCACAGTGGCGCAGTAATCAGCAAGAAGGTCCAGGGTTCGACTCCTGGGTTGGAGATTGCATGTTCTTCCCCGGGCTCAGGTAAGTTTCCTTCAGGTACGGTAAATGTATCTCTTAATTTTACAGTCCGTGTTAACCCACACTACTGAGACTCATTTTTGAACCAAAAAAGAATGCATTCACTGCCAAGTTGCAAATCTCTAAAACATGAGGCTAATTAAACTACATTACTCACCTGAATGCACTTAAAAGAACTCTATATTCATCCTCTCACCACTTTTAGTTTCTTCCTTCAGGACTAAGGTACAGACTTCCCTGGGCTCACAAAAACATCTATAAAAAGTCCTCTGTCCCACTTGTAATTAAAAAGCTCAACCAATCAAAACCATTTAGAGATGTCTCCTAAGCTCTAACACTTTACCTCCTTTTGCAAGCTAAAGACACATTTCTGACTTTTTAACGCGAGGCAATAAAGTTAATTCAATTCAGTTCATTATTATGCTTAGAGGATAAAATACATTTCATTTCAAAATGTATGAAGATCTGTCGTTTTGTCCACAATTGGAGGGAACGGGCACAGGACGGGACAAAGGCGTGTTGGAGGTCTTGAGCCAGAGCTTCGCAATGTTTTCCAAACATCAGTTAAAATAGAGAACTTTATTATGCCCCGGCCAGTCCGGAGTGGGTCGCAAGCGGTGCATATTTAGTCAGCATTTTGACAAGCTGAAAACCTGTCGCTTCAGGGCCACAAATGTCCTTACACTGTCAAAATTACATCATTAAAAAAAAAACTAGAGTGATGGACTTTGCTTGTGGAAGAAAGCTGTGTTGAAATGTTCCCTGATCTTGATAATTACATGGACAACAACAAAATAAGCATCCAAACACTAAAAGATGTAATATCCACTCACCTCAAGAGCCTCTGTGAAAGTTTTAATAAGTACTTCCCACAAGATGACGCACCGTAAAAGCACGACTGGATACGTCAGCCTCCTCCACACAACACGTGCCTCCTGCAACTCTGAAGGGGTGGGGGGTTGTGAACACCACCAAGTGTTATATTGGAGGTCGTGGCTCAAAAAGACATGAATTAAATAGTGCAGAGAACTGGTGCAACTCCCAGGATTGGCCTGAGTTTAGAAAGAAGGTTTTGTGAACTATGAAGTGCAATACACATGCTATGTTATATTTTTTATGTGTCTGCATGATGTTGCCATAATTAAAATCGTGCAATAACCACCTGTGTTTATGGCTTCAAATATTGCTTTACCCTTTAAAAAAACTCTTCTAACAGGACATTTAAAAGCCCATCTGCTGCTTACAGTGGCAGAGAAAATACATCAATTTGGGTCTGCCAAAGTGTCTGATCCGGATCCATTTGGGTTAACTTAGAGGTCTGTGGCACATCCTGTGGGTCAGCTTCAGTTATATAGACCAGGGCCTATTTTTAGAGACAGTAAATGACAAGGCAAGGAAAGACAATTCATTTATATATTTATATACTATATACAATTCATACACATGGTCATTCAAAGTGTTTTACGGAAATTAAAGTAAAATTTTAAATATAAGAAAAAAAAAATAAAATTACAAGAAGATGAGTGCAGATAAAAAGACCTTCAGTTGTCGTTACTAAATGTAGGCGGAGCTAAAGACAAAGGTTTTTAACCTACCCTTGAACATTGTTAAGTTGAGGCTGTTCCAGGTTTTTGCTTCATGAAACTTAAACGCTGCTTCACCAGGTTTAGTTCTAACTCTGGGCACGAGCAGAAGGCCTGTCCCAGATGTTCTCAGAGTCTGAGAAGGTTCATAAGCAACTAGCATTTCGGAAATATATTCTGGTGCTATACCATTAAGAGACTTATAAACCAGCAGTGCTGTTTTAAAGTTTATTCTCTGAGCAACAGGAAGCCAGTGCAGTTCCAGAGAAACCTATCCATTCCTGTAATCTTTGTGACAGGATTCCATGCTCCACTGTGTTAAGAGAACAATGACATCTGAACTGTAACATCCTTATGTGACATTGTGTTGATCAAGCTGGGTCACACACCAGATAAATTCAGATATATTCTTTGGTGGCGTCAGGCTAACCAGTGCCACGACACCTAAACCAATCTTCAAGGATGCTCTGTTTTCCAACAGTCATATAAAAACTGTCTGTATGTAATGCTTGTTGAACCATTTTATTCTGTACTACCAAATGCTGTATGAAGTGTTCCTCTTGCAAGATAATAAACTGTCACCATCTATTCCAAATTTTAAGTGGGGCTGTCTCCGTCATCTCAATTCTTGCAGAAACCTAATAAGTCTTTTAACACACTGTATCTAACGCAGAACTCAAGTCCAACAGAACTAAAACAGAGACTTTGCCCGCGTCAGTGTTCAGACGGATGTCATTTGTGACTTTGATAAGTGCAGTCTCGGTCTGTGATGAGCCTGAATCCTGACTGAACAGGATCAAGATGGTACACTGTCTTGGGAAGAAGAGAGGCAAAAAATATAAATGGTTCTGAACTTTAAATGACGTTATCCCAGTGCTGCTAACATAAAGCACTTACAGTTTACTATTAGCTACTATTTAATTCCAAACTGAACAATGAATGTTAAATGTAAATGTAATGACTAAATGTAATGGATTTAAACCTGCAGTTTTGAAAACCTGCTTCTAACGTGTGAAGAAATATTACAGTGGGAATGGAAAGGGATCAGAGGTGTAATTCTTCTTGTCAGGCTGTAGTGGACTTGTAAAGAGTGTGATTGATTATGTGCTGGCTGTCTGGAGCATGAGACTAATAAACAGCCTTAATGACTGTGAATTAGTCTTCAGAGACAGGTAGTGGTCTGATGCTCCAACAGAGGCTAAAACCAGAGAGATGCACCAGTGTAAGAGCTGCCAGCGGCTGGAGCTGTGTAATTTAGAGGCAGCCAAAGCCACAGAACACATTAGCAGTGGCACTATGTCAAGCATATGTGCTTCAAATGCAGACTCAAATTAAGATTTAATGACTTTGCTGGGAGACAAGTCAGAATGCAATCAATTATTGCCCCATTAAATGCCACCTGCAGAGTTCATCTGGATGTTCTTCATTTGCTCAACAGAACTCCTCAGTAAAGACATTACAGCACCACAGAGTTCTTTTGTGCCCACCTCTAAAGCAAATCAAACCTGGCCACCACAGATTTTTAATTTGAAGGTGATCAATGGCACAGACCATAACATTTTTAGGTTCTGGGTTTTTTTCTCTGTTACATTCTCTGTTACAGACAATAAGATGATGTGGTGACAGCATATTTTTTTCAGTCAACTGTATAAAAACTGGCATGGAACAGAAATTATTTTGTAAGTTGTACGTCCGCTGTCAGCAGTTTGACAGAACCTTTTACCGCCTCCATTGGGCCACTGTTAGATTTTGCCGAAAGGGCAACACTGCATTATGTTCACCGACACAATGCATCTGTTACTATACGTCTTACTTTGCCTCTCTACAGACACTTGAGCTGGAATGAAAACAAAGGCGTGTCCTGGGTCAGCCCTGGGAAACACCTCCCGATGCCTCAGCCACTGAATCTGGCTCCCCCTGGGTAACCAAGCTCCTCTCCATCTCTATGCAGACACCTGGTGGACGAAAAACCATTGCAGCCGCTTATCTCAAGACTCTTGTCAAGACTCATGACTTTAAGTGAAGGTGGGAACATACAGACCATTCAAACAAAAGCTTACCTGGACATCTGAGGTTCCTCTTAAACACATTCATGGTCGCCACGCCAGTTCATGTTTCATGTGTCATGTGTCCTCTGTTCTGTCCTAACCACCCATGATCAGGACCCTACTCTTCCAGAGACCTTGAAACCTTTGTGGTTAAAAAAAAGACAACTAGATTTATTACTTTGAGTCACAAAAAGCTGGATTGACTAAAATAGCACTGAAGAGGCAAATGGAAACGTAAAGTCAGCAGCTCCAAACAGCTGCTGACGGCTGATTGTCTGTCATGGCATGTCACCCGCTGCTGTAGGTGGAGGAAAACAAAGGTGGTCAAAGGCAATTTTCATCACATCATTCCTGTCTGTCAGTCTGTCAAACCCGGCTCCGCTTCATGATTGCAACTGAATAGTCTCGGTTGTGTTGTTGGCAGTGGGAACACACAGATTTTTGCCAGCGTGCACACTCCTCCACTCTCCGAAACACACTGCGCTCCTCATGTCGACGTGCCAGGACTCGTGTAGGAGCAGACAGTCCTCGCTGAGACAAACACAAGGTAGGCAGACAAGTGAGTGACATGTTTGCTTCTCTGACTGACCCACACTGCAAATAATTTCACACATAGCTTACTAATCTCCACTGGAGCGTCCATCTAAACCTCTGTGACTGGAACTCTGACACTGAATAAAAGCATCTTCATTATATAGGTGTAGGGAGGAAGATCCTAAAGACCTAAAGGCCTTGGTTGACTTTTATTGTTTGCAATTTTTTGCATTTTCATATTGTTAGTTAAGTGCACCATAACACATTTAAACTGATGAAAGGGCATAAACCACCAAAGAAGTTGATTTCTGGAAAAGGCAACTAAATTGATGTATTGTCGGAGAGTAAGCAGACCATTAGCAACACCAGCTAAAGGCTATTATTGTCTAAATGCAGGCAAGTATCTCTGAAAAAAAATATCGCTTTTTCTGCTTTTGCTCTTCTGCACACATGCAAAGGTGTTTCAGATTAAAAAAAAAACACTCTTATAAAAACTCTCCCCAGGAACAACACTTTTAACAACCTCATGTTTTTGCAAAGACTGGTAACAGTAACATAACTTTTTAAAATGTCAACATATTTTAGCTCAATTAACACATTACGCTTATGTTTTTTGTGTAATCAGCTAGGTAATAATAAACATTAGGAGTGGCTGGGGACCAGGCTTTAGAACAAATTACAATTTTACCAGAAAACTTTTCATTTTATATTGCAGGACAAAGGCATAAACAATTAATAGTCACTTTCGGTCTATTCAAAAGAAACATGATTTTTCTATGCTACTGACTGATATTTGGAATCATGACACACATGGAAGATGTTCACAGTTGTGTCATGTAGGCAGACACAAATACTGTGGACACATAGTATAGCCTCAGTTACACTGGACTTGGAAGAATACCAAGTAACGCCACATGTCTTTTGAATTTGTGCTTCCTCATTAGACTGTTAAAATGTAATTAGACATAGACTACAGACAAATAAGTTACAGCTTCTTAACATTTTTGCTTTAATATAACTTGAGTCCACCAAGAAAATAGTGACAAGGTAAAAATACACATTTGACAGTCACATTTTTATTTGTGTGATGATAAAAAACAAAGAGAAGAAAGTGCTGCTGTGGTTTGTATGGTGGACTTGTATTTTTGATGATACTTTTGAAGGGGTCTATAAGGTCAGTCGAGTGTGGCCCACAGTTTGCCTTCACAGCACCTGAGGGAAACATTCTCTGTGGAATACAAATGAAACCACTGAAACCGGATTTAATGTGGCCCTTTTGGCGCTCTGTCTGACACTCAGCAGCGACGATTATATAACTCAGTGGTTGTGGCTTAAAGCTTCAATTATCGTCGGGGAGAGCAGAGGTGAAACTTCGACTTTGACACTTTGTCAAAAAAGAGCACGTCCTCATTTTCTTGTTTTACATTTAAGACCCATTTATAAATGCAATAAAGCGCCATGTTAAATGAGGACATGGAAATGATTAAAAAGTGTGGTTCATCTTGGACAAAATGTTGAAGAATGTTTCAGTTTGAAAGGTGCTAAAATTGAAATGAAACTGCAGTGAGTCCTCATTGATAAGAAATGGCGCTAAACTGTTATTTAAGGCCATTTTCCTCACTAATGACTTTACTTTCTGCCAGTAGGATAAGCAACCTTTCTCTGTAGATTCAGTGGATGTATTGTAATATAAATTAAAGGTGTCGTTTTTTGAAGCATCATGGCAACATGGCAGATTTCTTTCTTTAATCTGTGAGCACCTGTGACCCTGCAGGTGGATTTCCATTTCCTTTATGCAAGATTTTGTGTTTACATTTACATTTATTCATTTAGCTGACGCTTTTATCCAAAGCGACTTACATTGTTCTACAGTAATTACCAGTGTTACAGTCACTGGAGGCAAGGTGGGTTAAGTGTCTTGCCCAAGGACACAACGACAGTATGAACTGTGGGGAGAGGGGAATCGAACTACCTTCGTGTTGAAAGACGACTGCTCTACCCACTGAGCTACTGCCGCCCCACCTTGTTTAAATAAGAAACATGAATGTGTTTGAGTGTAGGAAACGGAAATGTTCCAAGTCAGCGTGTGAAGAAATCTCACAAGATCAAAAATGGACAAGATTTCTCGTCACGGTGAAACGCTTGTCTGGTGATATCAACATGATGGAGTGTGAGGCTTTTAATTGTCTCTGTGTGGCAACAAGACAAAACGACAACAGAGTGATAGACACAAACTATATGTAAACACTGTAAGAACAATGGGACAAAAACATGAGCCTTATGCAAAGACACAGAACAACCACAGCTTTCAAACAGCCACGTCTGAAAAAAGTGTAAAAGTCTGTTTGTTTTTGTGAATCCTAATTTATGTCTCGTCTCCTTTATGGGTGGGCCCCCGTTGAAAGCGTTTACAAATGGCTTCATTTTGTTTAAATCCCTTTGCTTTGCTCAGTTTTGGGAATGACACTGTATCCTCCAAGTTTAAATTCACAGTCTTACCACATTGTGTGATCGTCTCCTAAAGTCCTCTTTCAGATTCCAAAACAAAAATCTTTGTTTGTAGCGCACTGATTTCCTGTTGATATTTCCAACAATTTTGGCAGAAAGAGCTTGTAGTAGTTGTTTTTATCCCAGACATGTTGAAAAATAGATACCAAGGCTTTAGTCGGTCAGCAGGTCCAACGTGTTAGTTAAAAACTTAAAACATACATGCATTCAGAGGTAATGTAGTAATCTTGGGAACATTTTTTTGCATAGAACAGAAAAAGGATAAGGATGACTTCTGTTAAGCACTATTTGACCGCTACAGTTTTAGAAAGTGGATACGATGACATAGACAAACAAATAATAGTGAATTTATGGTTCAGTTAGCCACCGGCTCAGGCCCAAAGATGCTTTAATCTGGTAAAAGAAGGAGGTAACAGAGACGCTGTGGTGGCTATAGGTAACTTGGAGAATTTTAAGTGGCCATAGTGAATGAATTTGAGTGTATTGGGTGTACTCTGCCTCACTCTAAACCAAAGAGAATCAGCTCTGTCTTCCTGTGACCCATAACAGTGGTAGAAAATAAATGAGAAACTTCAGGTTGTTTCACTGGTAAAATGTAACTTTCAAAATCAAACCATATTTGGAGATATCTTTCATTAAAAGTTCTGTTTGTGCATTGTTTCCTGAGCTGTTTGAGGTTTATGAGATCAAAAAATTCCAATATGTTACTAAATTGAGTTAAATCCCAGTTCTATTAGAGAGGGTAAAACCAGGAGAGACCAGCCGTAGCCCCACTTAACAGTTGTGCCTCAAGGTTATCAAAGAAATGACGCAGCCTCGATACGATGACGCAGAAAGACAACGCTCCCCAAAGCAGCACGGTGCGACACTACAAACTTCACAGCGAGATATCATTTCTCACTCAGCTCCAGTGCTCTGCAATTCCACACATCCTTTATAACCTGTGGAGGAGCCCGGTGAAGAACACAACTTTTAAATTATGGTCTCAAAGAAGAAGCAGCTGTTTCATCTTGCACAGGCTGAAATGTCAGGACAATTCACAGCTAAGATCTGAAATGTTTCTCACCAAACAACACCATTCAGAGTCTTTGAAGATGTTTAAAGAGACGGGAAAAGGAAATGGAACCTGTGCTTCCACCTCGAAATTGACTGCTTTGGTAAAACAGGCTCTAAACAGACCCCATGCCTCCTCATCCAGCCTTCATTTAAATGCATAGAAAGCTAAAGTACCCTGGTGGTAGGACAGGAGCTGTGGGTAAAACAGCTGCATGAAGTCTGTGGGAAAATCGGTTTGTTTGCCTGTGTTTGTGTGTTTTTGTGAATGCTGCAGAAAAGATTTCATACTTTCTATTCAAACGTTTGAAAGCGGGTTGTGTAAAATGTTGAAGCTGAACAAAATTGGACACAACACACTCATGGGTAATAACTCACACAATAAAACAGTAGTTAAGCATTAATAGATGTGTAGTTAACAATACATAACCTATTTAATAAACTATTTGTAGATGCTGAAATATTAAGATGTATAATTACAGATTTATTACATAGGTTTACTACAATTATGTTTGAATAATGCTTTGTAAATGTTGAATTAAGGATTGGATAAGTTGTTACAAACACTCATCTAATGGTTAACGGTGTGAGTTATTCTAAAGTGCTCTTTCCAACGACAGGGAAGCTAACCATGATACGGTATATGTGATGTTTATGGGGTCACATGCTGGCCCACCCAACGTTCTCGTGTGTAGACGATTGTAGTGATGTACAGCGAGTAACAACCAGAGCACAGCCACCAGTCTTTCAATAAACATGGAAGTCTCAAGCTCTAGTTCTTTTGTTCCTGCTCGCATTAGATTGTCTCAGACTTTACTGATTGGGTAGAAAAAGCCTTCTTTTAATTCACACAATGCCTTATTAAACAAGCCAAAAAAAGAAAAGATTTACTTTTTCAGTGACGTAAGATGGGTCTGGAACCACTTCAACTTAACCTAACCAAATCAAAATAGTTGATCTAAAATGGGGCGAGCTTTATGCAATGCTTTGTTTAGGTTGTATGTTTTTGAAGTTACATTAATCCAGAGGCATTATTTCATTTTTTTATTATTATTTTTTAGTATGTTGAGTATGTATCTGCCTGAATTCTGATTAACTTGATGTCTAACCCGGTATATTCTGAGGTCAAATGTAAGGTTGCCCATTACCTAGACACTTATAGACACAATATAAAAGTGAAAGGATTTGTTCTCATTCTCACATTTAATTTGATACAGAGGCTGAAGTCCTGTTTGTAAAATGAAATCCATGGCTTTTACTGCACTGTAGCGGTAGGCTGCTGTAGCGTGCCTCCCGGCAGGTGTGATTAGGAGTGCTTCTGGAAGGAGGGATGTGTAATATGTATTTATGGCACGCTGCTCTGTATTTTATTTGGATATTTTCACTGCATTGTGTATTTTTGGGGAGAAAAGAGTTTGAAGCGACAATCATTCAGTCCATGACATTCAACTATTATGCGCCATAGAACATAATATTATATCAACATGGTCCAACTAATTTCCTGAAGTGCGAGCATTTTAAACATTTTATTAGTTTGTTGCTTGCGTTAGTGACAATTCTGTTTTCAGTAGTGTGCCTCGGCAACAGTCACAAGCGTCGTGATAAAAAGCAATACCTACATCCATTGGTTCAGAGGGACATTAACAATGCAAAATATAATCTAGCCTTTTCTTTGAGTGGCAGATAGTTATTGGAAAGTACTTAGAAACCTTAAATTATAGTTTAAAGTGCCTTCACTCAAGCAACTCTGAGCTCCCTTCCTCTCACTACGCATCATGTATCAGTGCAGAGCGCTCTCATATACATGTTTCAGATCAATGGAGCTAAACGTAATGCATACGTCGTGCTGAGGAGGGCCAGTGGGGGGTCAGCTCCAGTCCAAAGAAGGCCACAGGCATTGATCAGTGTAAAGAGAAGGTTCCTATAGACTCTGCCGGCTAAGTGCTCCACGCTCAAACCAGCCATTCGAGAATAGATCTGATGTCACACAGGGCGAGATGTCGAGAGATCAGTGTTTGGTCTAAAGTCTGCATGTTAGAGTCACCATTGACCTATATATGCATGTCTTTGCATTATGGGAGGAAGTCGGAGTACCTCATAGTGCTGTACAAACCAAACAATTCAATAAAGAAGTGACAAGACAATGGTAGCCATACAATAGACAATAGACAATAAATAATCATGTGTTATCAAAAGATATAGTCTTCAACACTGGGGGAGCTGATGCTTGTCTGAGTGGGTTTGTACTGAAATGTACGAAGGAGTAGGCCCAAACCAGATAAATCACTGAAACTCACTCAACACATGAGGGAAAACTATGTGTTTAAAACATAAATGCAAAATGTATTTTTTGAACAGCGAGCACCGGAACATCATCTGTTTCTGTCATGTCACGTCTTCCTCAATGAAAAATCACATTCAAGAGGCTTTCGCTTATCAGTATATTTTAGTAGGATGCATCTGCTCCAATATTCAGATTAAACAAACTTCGTATAAATTTTAAATAACATGGAACACGCCAATATTTTTAAGTTGTTTTTTTTAGGTCAAAGACAGCTAGAACATATAGAAATCCACCTAAAACCTGTTCAAATCTATCTAAAACTTGCTCAAATCCACGTTAACCTGTTCATATACATCTAAAACCTGTACAATTTCAACTAGAACCAGTTCAAATCCACCTAAAACCTCCTTGAATCCAACCTAAAACTTATTCAAAACAAATAAAACCTGTTCTAATCTATCTAAAACCTGTTCAGCTCCACCTACATCTGTTAAAATTCATCAAATAAATTTTACCAAAATGCACCTTTTAATCTGAAAAGTGCAATCTGAATATTAGTACAGGTGCATCCCACTCCAAATATACTGACTTATGATAAAAGCCTTGATAGGCCACACTCTTGAATGTGATTTTTTCAAATGTGTATGTGTGTTTATTTAAATATGTGACATGACGGAGACCGATCGTGTCCTGGTGCTCGCTGTTGAAAACATCCATTGCACATTAGGGATGAAAAGTGCATCAGAGAGGCACCATCACAGATAATAAATGACTGCAGGTCCCAAGAGCAGGAGAGACGGATGAGAAGTGTCTGTGTGTTTATCCGGAAAGTTCCTGAAACTGTCCATTACTGTTGGGCTTCACTCAGTTCGAAGAATACAGAAATCAGCAAAGTGTCCTCGTTACAATAAATAAATTCTCTATCAGTGCCATAATAGGTTTTTTTTTATCTAAAAACATTTAACTGATAATAGGTGTGCTTTAATATCCTTGTTTGCAGTACAGACCGCTTTTTGACACAGCGATAGTACACTTCATCATTCTGAGAGATGAGAGCACAACCTGGAAACATAAAGAAAGCATTTAGTGTCTTGAAGTGAGGAACATTTTCGGTGATATACAGCTGTTTGTGGTCATTTATCAGACAGTAAAGTTACAGTTTGGCACAACACACTGAACTGGAATTACATTAGGCAGACTGATTGTGAACAAACCATTCAATCACGTCAGGGAGTAAAGATGTTTTATGTCTCTGCTCCCCCCGAAGGTCAACTCGCACCGAGCAGTTTGTCCGGAGTTAAGATTGGGGGAAAAAGACTTGTGTGGTAATGGCCTTGAGGCTTGTAGATGGTCCGGCTGAGGCTGTATGTTGATAATAATAATGACAGGGTTGGCTTGTCATTACCATTACCATCGCTCAGTGTAATAACAATAACGGTTGTCAGATGTCAAAGCGAGCTCTTGTGGACCCTTTAGACAGCGACCAGACTCTGAAGTCGTCCTGCTGTACACTTACATACCCCACTATTACAGGACAGCATGCGTCAGCCACTACCGTCAGCCAGCCGTGACGTAGATGCACTCTCAGAGGAACAATAAGCCTCGAGAGGGTTGAGATTACAAAGTAGTGTTAATATCAATGCCCTGATTTGGAAAGAAAATGTGCATAATGTCTTGGACAGAAATGTTTTTTACTGTAAAAGACCAGCCCTTTAGCATTAAACACAAATAAACACTCTTGCACAATTACACACACACACACACACACACACACAAAAATCATCAAACAAACAGAGGTGGTAAATGTGTGTGTGTGTGTGTGTGTGGGGGGGGGGGGGGGGGGGCAGTGTTTATTTTTTAAAGAGTGTCAGGCTTTGGTATCTTTTTCCATTGATATGCATTGGGCATTCTCTTAACATTGTTCCTTGTGCTTGATGTGTTTTGTGTTTTTTATGTTCCTCTAAAAAAAGTAAAGGACTCGTCAAAACTGTGTCACAGAGACCTCCCCATTTCAAACACACAATGGCCCTGTCAACTCTTCAATCTGTAACACATTTACAGCCACAGTTCCACCCCTGAACAGGTCCTTGTGAAATAAATGACACCCATCTCATCAGAGGTTGATAAAATATTCTTTGGTTAAAGAGCAAGGCTATATTTTTAAATAAAATGGTTCTTTTAAAGGTGCAGTATGGTTTTCAATAACACCTGCTGAATTTAAAAAACAGACACTAAAAGCTCAGAAGAAAAGATTCATTACTTCCTGTTTCTACAAAGAGCAACAAACTGAGCATGCTGGAATGGAAACATATTTGTGTTTCGTTTTTGAGTGCACAATCTTATATGAAGGGTACGGAGCCCCTCTGGTCTCACTATGTAAAAAAAAAATATATATGTAACTAAGTCGTGGCCACGAGATACGCTAACTCGTGGCCACGAGTTAGCGTATCTCGTGGCCACGAGTTAAGCTAAGTCGTGGCCACGAGATACGCTAAGTCGTGGCCACGAGATACGCTAAGTCGTGGCCACGAGTTAAGCTAAGTCGTGGCCACGAGATACGCTAAGTCGTGGCCACGAGATAAGTAAATATGAAAGCATGCACGCTAACTCTGCCGCCCATAAGGCTCATACATACAGCCAGATGGACCTAAGCCTACAACGCCCTCTGCTGACGTTTTATCGTAGGCTACACAGACATGCTTTTCCAAAATGTCAAAGACTTCAATAATTAATAAACCAGTCTGCACACTAATATAGACTATCTTAAAATCATAATCAGAAATACTTTATTGATCTTTATTGATATCGATAACCCAGGGGACAATTGTTGTGTCACAGTTGATGTGCACATCAAGACATTTAAAGAAATATAAATAATAATATAAGTTGGTAAATAAACAAGTAGCCTATACACATGTAAAAGTATATGCTAAATAAATATATGCTATAAAATATGAAGAAGAGTTATAAAGGACCATGGATATGCAGCCTACAAGATTTACATTACTGTATTAACAGAATTGAATTGATTGTGATGAACAGTACTAGTAAATAAATAGAAGCAGAACTGCAGCAAACTATATTACACTGAATATTAAAACAGATAATATTGCACAGAATGTGAAGTATTACATTGCACTACAGTACAGGGTCCATTTAAATAACAAAGGTTATCGATATCAATAAAGATCAATAAAGTATTTCTGATTATGATTTTAAGATAGTCTATATTAGTGTGCAGACTGGTTTATTAATTATTGAAGTCTTTGACATTTTGGAAAAGCATGTCTGTGTAGCCTACGATAAAGCGTCAGCAGAGGCGTTGTAGGCTTAGGTCCATCTGGCTGTATGTATGAGCCTTATGGGCGGCAGAGTTAGCGTGCATGCTTTCATATTTACTTATCTCGTGGCGACTTAAGCAACTCGTGGCCACGAGTTAGCGTATCTCGTGGCCACGACTTAGCTTAACTCGTGGCCACGACTTAGCTTAACTCGTGGCCACGAGTTAGCGTATCTCGTGGCCACGACTTAGTTACATATATTTTTTTTTTTTTTACATAGTGAGACCAGAGGGGCTCCGTAGAAGGGTTAGAAAATAATGTTTTTTAAAAAACATTTTAACTGGATTTCTTCAAAGACAACCATGTGTCCCTGCAGGGCTTCTGTAGTCCAACCTTTTGTAAGGACTGAAGACCATAATTAACAACTGTTTCTTAACTTTTCTTGAGCAACATCATGAGGTCAAGAGAAAAGAATTGTTTCTGATAAAATTAAAGAAATATGTGCCAAGCGATGTTTCCATGTGTAATAAATAATAGTTCATTATTAAAGTGCAGTGCTTTTCGTTAACTGAGGTTTTTGCAAATATTAGCCATCCAAAAACTACTCCGAGCACCTTTAATAGTGTTTTGTTCACAGTGTTTCGGCAGTATACTATGGCTCCCGTTGTTTAGTCTTGAGTCAAGGACACACTGTATGTGCACCTTAAAGGGCGACAAGTGACGGAGGTATTTTTAATGCAAATGTTACAAGATCAACACACCATAGACAAAGAGTTTTCACTATAAAGACTGGATTTATGATGTGAGAGCGAGGGCTGTTTATATCAACATAATATAGACAGTAACAGTGACGAAAGAGTTTCAGGAATTCTGCCTGTTCCCTTCTGATGAATAAGGAAGTACTGTCAGAGACAAGTCCCATGGGACAAATTACACACCAAGAGGGAGTCAGCAAAGCCAATGATATTAGCCAATAACTCTCTTCAAATCCCCTGATCTCAGCTTTTACAACAGCATTTATATTTTACAAAAAGCACTTAATGTACACACTTCTGTTGGTAAACTGACACTCTGAGACTAGTCTGTTTAACACACTTCTGGCTTTCTGTTTATGATAATGATCTGCTCTTTTTCCCCTCACTCTACTCAGCTATGTATCTTTGCCTTATATCTTGTATCTTGATCCTCATAACATTTATTTCC